>JAODAL010008879.1:0-114390 GCA_025379985.1 Phyllomedusa bahiana | reverse complement strand
TTTGTTTTGGACTGAAAAAAAAATTCCAAACATTTTCTTTTCAAATTTTTGGCCGGTGCTATTTTGTGCACCAATAACTTTTTTGCACTAACACCTAGGGATATCAGTGAGGGTGTATTTTTTGCAGGCTGAAGTGTACTTTATAATGCTAGCAGTTTGAAAGCATGCAACTTTTTTGATAAATTTATTCCAATTTTTATGCATTTATAATAACCAAAACCACATTTTGACTTTAGAATTTTTTTCTTCTATTGTTTTTATTTTTAAATAGGGAAAGGGGGGGTGATTGAATTTTAATACTTTTTTTTTTACACTTTAAAACTTTATGTATATTTTTTTTACTTTAACATTGAGTCCCCCTAGGGCGCTTGACACTAGCGGGCGCGATCGTTAATACAGCCTAATGCATTGCATAGGCAATGCATTAGGCTGTACCAAGATGGCATTTTCCCCACTTCCTGCCTGCGGCCGGAAGTGGGGCAAACGGGAACGTGACAGCAATGGGAGCGATCGCTGATGACCCGATTGGACTGAAGAACGGTGTGCAGCACCGCTCTTCATTCATTTAGATGCGGCGGCCATATTTGTTCAGTAAACTAATAAATATTAATTCAATAAATTCATTTTTATTTCTTTATTTTTGTTAGCCAATGATCAATAATATGGGTGTAACGAAAATAAAGAAATAAAATTGAACTCATTGAATTCATATTTATTTGTTTATTTTCGTTACCTCCATATTATTGTTCATTTTATATACACATCGGAACATCTTTGTGAGTCTTATCATTTGATTTCTGCCATGTACAGTTTTATTATAGATTGCATTAGAAAACCCATAAGAGCGTCGCTCGCTCTCCCATTGGCCCAAATAAAACCGCGCCTCTTTTAACTTAGCCAATCACAACAGAATCGCTCTGCTTCTTTTCCCCATAGAAACTCTATGAGATAAGGGAGCTCACCTGCTGATTGGCTAAGCAGGATGAGCCCCTCATCCCCCCACCAATCACAGTACTAGAATATTTCCCAAAGCAGTAATAACTTTTAGGGCCCTCTATCGCGCCCTTCTTGCTCCACTCAAAAAAGACGCACTAAAATATGATTGTGGATTCAACTGCCGCATGGGTTCAACCAATCAGCTCTTTTCTGCTTTTTTTACTGTATTTTGAACTGTCCGCCTTTCATTTGATGGTCAACACTTCTCCATAGGTTATAATGGTTCACTGTCGGTCCTATTCTGATTGGTTGGTTTTTGCCGACCAATGAGAAGAGCTTACAGAATTTGAAATTCTGTATTTCCCGGCCCAAATTTTCATATCGCAATTCCTGATGTAAGCGCCGGTCAGGCGACAAACGCGTTGTTAGTGATTTTATTTATGTATGTTTATAGAAGGTTTTAGCTCTTTTACGAGAATGTTTTACACTTAATAAAACGATTTATTTACTAATACTCCATGCCGCACGGCGCTGAGATTTCAGTGCCCCCAATGTCTCCATAGACTACAATGGGACAAAGTAGCTCGCGCTCTGATAGGCCGGAATAGCCAAGCCCCCAGAAGTTCAACAAATCAGCTCTTTTCTGGCTTTTTTTTACTGTATTTTGAACTGTCCCGCCTTTTCATGTGATTGGTCAATACTACTCCATAGCTTATAATGGTTTCACTGTCGCTCCTATTCTGTTTGGCGGGTTTATGCCGACCAATGAGAAGTGCTTACAGAATTGAAATTACTGTATTTCCCGCAGTTTCCAATATCCCGATTCCTGATGTATCCCGGGTTGACAAACGCGTTGTTAGAAGATTTGATTGTTTTAAAGTTTTTAAAAGGGTTTTGAGCTCTTTTTCAGAAAAAATTTTTTAACACCAAAAAAAAAAAATTTTTTTTAATTTCATACCCAAATGCTTAAAAAGGGAGCGAGACCGAGATTTCATTGTCCCGAACTCCCATAGACTAAATGGAACAAAGTATCTCGCGCCCCGTTTGGGGGGGAAACCCAACCCCCGCTAGCTCCCCAAAACAACTCTTTTCTGCTTTTCTTACATTTTTTTGAACTTTTCCGCCCTTTTTCATTTGATTTTTTCAAAACTTCTCCATGGGTTTAATAAGGGTTTTTTTTTTTAGGCCCCCCCCCGCCCCTATTCTGTTTTGGCCTGATTGCCAAGCCCCCCCTATTCAACCAATAAGCCCCTTTTTCTGCATTTTTTTACTGTATTTTTACCTGCCCCCCCGGCCTTTCATTTGTTGGTCAATACTAGTTTGAGCGTTATTATCGACAAATTTAAAAAGGGCCCCCTTTTTTTTTTTATGGTGATCGGATTTTTTAGATCATGCGAAAATTTTTTGGGTTTAAAATCTGTGAAACACATTAAAAATCGCGCCTTTTTCCCCGGCGCTTCCTGAAATTTTGGGCGCCAGCAAATAAATTTAAAAGAAAAAAAGCAGTGAAAATGTGTTTCACTCATGACTGGGATTTTATTTTTTTGCTTTTGGGGCGGGAAAAATCAAAATGACCTCTTTTTTACAAAAAAAAGCTTTTCCTGTTTAAACCCCTCATACCCTCTCACGTCTCAGAGCAAAGGACGGCTCTGTTTGTTCCAAACACTCAGAAAATTTTTATATTTCTTCACAGAAAAACCCTCTACTTTTTACGGTGACCCTTACAATTTTTTTGATTAGAGATTGGAAAAATTTTTATATAGTTTGGGTGGGAAATTTTTAAAAGGGGCATCTACCGCTGTAAAAGTTTTGGGGGGGACCCGGAGGGGGGGCCCCCCTGGGCGAACCCAGAAAAAGCTCTATAAAGAAATTTGGATAAAGTTCCCCCAAGCCCTTGGGGTGTAGACATTGCAATAGCTTTATTTTTAAACCCATTTTTTCTATTTTGAAAATTTCCGGATATTGGCAGCCTAACAAATAGATCCCCAAAAATTTTTTTCTAGTAACTGCGGGTCTCTTTTTTAAGGGGGCAAAACTCCACTTTTATTATCAAAAATACATTTCAGTAAAATGTTCTTTTCAATTTGCCCATTCCCCTTTTTTGAAATATCCACCTGTATTTAAAATTTTAAAAACCGCAATCAGCACGGGTTTTAATAGGTCCCCAAAAAACCTTGTAAAATCCGAATACTTTTACAGATAACTTTTTTTTTGACTTTGGTGCAAACAGTTTTTGGTTCATTGAGGCACCTTGCATTTTAAATGTGAATACTGAAATTTTTTTTTGTCACCACAGGTGATTTATAGGTTGCCAAAAAAAAACCTTATTACCAATACATTACAGATACGGTTTTTGGCATTTTTTTGCCCGTCCAGATTTTTTGTTTAGAGCTACCTTGCTTTAAATTTAATCCACAATTGTGTATTTTACCACAGTAAATTGATAGGTCCCAAAAAAAAACCTTTTATTAATCCGAATACCTTACAGATACGTTTTTTTAAATTTTGGTGCCCCTACAGTTTTTGTTCTTTTGGCACCTTGCACTTAAATTAATACTGCAATTTTTAGTCACCACATTAAATTTAAAAGGGTCCCCAAAAAATCCCTTTTTTATTATCCAAAATACTTTAAACAGAAACTGTTTTGAGCATTTTTGGCCCCCCCAAATTTTTGTTGATAACCCACCTTGCATTTAAAATTTAGAATCCACCCAATTTTTTTAGTCACCCCCAGGTGAATTGATGGGTACCAAAAAATACCTTTTTTTAATCCGAATACATTACAATACGTGTTTTTGATTTTGGTGCCTAAAAATTTTGTTCTTTTGAGGCACCTTGCATTTAAAAATTTTAATACTAAAAATTTTTTAGTCCCCACGGGTAAAATTGATATTTCCAAAAAAAACCCTTTTAAATTATCCGAATACTTTACAATACTTTTTTGGCATTTTTGCCCATTCCAGATTTGTTGAAAAGTCCACCTTGCAGTTAAATTTGAATCCAAAAAATTGGGGTATTTAACCACAGGGAATTAAATGTCCCAAAAAAAACCTTTTTAATTATCTAAACTTTACAGATACTGTTTTTTTAACTTTGGGCACTACAGCTTTGTTCATTGAGCATTTTGCATTTTAAAAGGGAAATACTGAAATTTTTTAGTAAACCAAACGGGTGAATTGTTGGGGTCCCAAAAAAATACCTTTTTTTTATCCAAATACATTACAGATACGGTTTTTTTTTTTTTTTATGGAAATTTGGGGGGGGGGGGGTTTTTTTTTTTTTAGGGGATTTTTTTTTTTTTTTTTTGGGGGGGGGGTTTTTTTTTTTTTTTTTTTTTTTTTTTTTTTTTTTTTTTTTTTTTTTTTTTTTTTTTTTTTTTTTTTTTTTTTTAGGGGACCAACCTTTTTGAAAATTTTTAAATTTTTAAACCCACAATTGTGTAGTTACCAAAATGAATTATAGGGGGGCCAAAAAAACCTTTTAAATCTAATACATTACAGAAGTTTTTTTTGATTTTGGGGTGCACTAAAAGCTTTTTTTCATTGAGGCATCTTGCATTTAAAATGTAAAATAGGGCAATTTTTAGTCACCACAGGTAAATTTGATAGGGCCCCAAAAAAAACCTTTTTTAACCAATACATTTCAGATACTTTTTTTTTCATTTTGGGGCGCAGGCCACTTTGTTGACTTGATAGATCTACTTTGCATTTTAATTTTTAAATTTCCAAACAATTTTGGGTTTTGATTTGAGGGGATTTGAAAAATAGCTGTGTTTTCCCGGGCTTTTAATAAGAATTTTCCCAAAAACTCTTCCATCCCTTTCCAAAATTTTTAAAATTTCTGAAAAAGGAGCGAAATTCAGGTGGAGAGCGAGCCAAGAGGGGGGTGGGAACATGGAGGTAGAGGTATGAGAGAAGGTCCCCCCCGTGCGGGCGACAACACCATGCCACGATCATCAGTTTGCAGGACCGTCAGGCCTTTTTCACGCGGGGTTTCAGGGCCCAATGAATCTCAGTAACAAACAGCTTCCCCAAAATCTGTCCTTCATGGTTAATGAAAACCCTGCATCCACCCGCCCAAACCTCCTGGGCCCCCCCAAATCAGGGCCAAAAATTTGCCCGTCATCACATCACCAGCATCCGCCCCAACATGAACACCCAAATTCAATTTCGGAAACCCACCCCCTGGGGATAATTTCCATTTTCTAAAGCCCTCTTTGATGACAAAATGCGGTTGGGGCCCCAGAACATGTTAAAAATCAAGGGGCCCAAAGGGGATGATTTTCCTCTGCTCTGACCCCATTACTGATCCCCATCAGGGGGGGGAAAAGGGAACCGGGCCCAATCGGAAAAAATTTCCCCGGGGCGGGCCCGGCAACGCCTTGCATTCCCTCTGCTTTGGGCCCCACTTTTTTTGGAGAAATGTCAGGACGACGAAGCCCCCTGTTTTTGATGAGATGATGACGACTTTGGCGGATCCAACGGGGCCCTTTTCAGCAAAAATTTGCTTGCGAGCCGCTTCATCACGGACAGGAGGAAAACGATGGGTAGTGTCATAGGGGTTTTCCCCCTAAAAAAGGGGAAGGGCGGTCGCAGAAGTCCGCGATAGATTCCGCCAGCCAGGGGTCCAGTGAAAACCCCCCGTTTCCGCGCTTACCCTTTCAAAAAGGTCCGGACCTCTAAACCTTGGGCCTTCTTTAAACCAAGCCTCTGATTCACCCAGCTTTGGTTATATGTCGCCTTTGCCGTAAACGAATAAGAAGAAAAAGAAACCTTGGTTTGGTTAACCACCACCAACGTGTCGTCACATGCAGCGAATTTATGTTAAAAATGGGGGGCAACACGGGCCAAAAAACCAGACCGACCCCCCTCCAACCACTTTCACCCCCCTCTTTCCCCCCGCCTCCTCCGCCCCCAAACCAAGCGTTCCTCATTTCCCCCATGCCTCAGAGTCAGGGATCAGGATCACCCTCCGCTCAGCCCCCCACCTCCCCCCCAGAAACCACCAGCACCCCCCCAGAAAACCCCATCCTCCCCCTTTCTCCTTCCCCATTTTGAGGACCGCACGCCGACAGCCCATCAAAGCAGCCACCCTTCTGTTTTTCCGTATGGGAGCAAAGAAAAAATTTTAAACCCCAAAACCCATCCCAAACCAAAAACCTAATTTTTCCATTCCCAGGCTTTTCCCTTTGGGAAATGTTCCCTTTTTCCGCTGGGGGACACAGGGGGGTTTCCCCCAAAACCTTTGGGGGCCCCTTTGCCTGCCCCCAATCCCCCATTCCGAGCAGGCATTTCTTTGCCAGAAAACCCATCCCTGCCCGGGCCATCCACTTGCCCATCTAAAATTTCAAGCGCGTTGTCTGCATCTGTGTCCAAAAAGTCCATCTGACCACCGACACATGGACTAGTAAGCAGGGAAAGGGCCGCTAATTCGGGACAGCTCACTGGGTGACGGGGTGTTTTCCCCGGGGGAAAGGGGGCTCTCAAGGGGTCGGCGCACGCCTTTTTCAAAACTGCAGGGATTTGGGGCAGGGGTTTTTTTCCCCCAAGGCCCTGGTGGGGATCACGTCCCAGATTTAAAAAAGCCGGTTTAAATTAATCTGTCTTGGGGAAACCCTCCACACACAGGTCCCGACTTTGGACCCGGGTCTCCGCAAAGAGACCGAAATGCTGGGTGGTTTCCAAAAAAAAACCTTTGCCAGGGAAGGGGGTGGGCGATAACCGGGGGAAAATCTGTTTGGGCCCCCCTTAAAAT
Organism: Phyllomedusa bahiana; assembly: GCA_025379985.1. NCBI lineage: Eukaryota > Metazoa > Chordata > Amphibia > Anura > Hylidae > Phyllomedusa > Phyllomedusa bahiana. The sequence continues at coordinate 107,700 of JAODAL010008879.1, read as the reverse complement.
CGGTAGGGTGGGGCACACCCTTGGGTGGCCCCATGTCCCTGAACCTTGCGTCCAGAAATTTCTAAAGAGCTACCCGGACTGGGCCCGCCCTGAGGAAGGGTCAAGTCTAATTGGCACTTTCCCCCCCTTTTGCAACCCAACTTCCCGGGCCGGGGTGCTTTTCCCGCGTCACTCGGCCTCCCCGTCAACCGTCCAAAAGTTGATGTGGAACAAAGCCCGGAATTCCCCCCCCACACTCCAAGCGATTGTGGGAGCCCGCGCAATGCCCCTTTCGCATTAAAGAAGTGGGCACATGGGCCCACAACAGCGGGGCGGGCCTCGGGGGGTTGAGCACCGAGAGTGGAGGCAGGGAAAAAGACTCTGCACCTCCTTGCCCCGTTTTGAAAGAAGCCACCAAAAAGGCAGGGGTGGACAATGCCCTTTTCACATAAACATTGGGTGAACTTAGTTTTTGGAACATCGTTGGACACCCGAAACAACAGGTTTCCCCCCCGACGGAGGAGGAAAGAAACAGATGCGGAAACGGGGCCTTTTTCTCCTCAAAAAACCCCCAAGGCCCGGAAAAGTTTCACAATTTCAACGGGCCCGCATTAGGGAGTGGTTTGGGGCCAAGCTAGTGGGAAAGGGGGCGCATCAGCCTCAGGGGGCATCATCTCAGGCCCTCAGGGCTGTGTTTAAGCTGTTTCCGGAGGCAGCGAAGGAGGGGGAGAGGAGAATTTCCCAACACCCCCATGTTACCGACGTCCCCCGCCTTGAAAGAGGTTGGCGCAATTGAGGGGGAAAGGGAAATGAAGGGAAAACAGTTTGCTAGTGCCCCCCCGACCCAGAGGGTTTTGGGAAAACAAGGCTTCATCTCTCACATGAAATCTTTGGGGCCCATTTCCTCCAACATGATCCTCGCATTAAGGGCCCTCAAAATGAAAAACAGTTAGTGGGTGGCCACCCCCGAAACCCCGGTACAAAACAAAACTCAGCACTTTCCTTTCCCCCCACCCAAATAGAGAGTAAAATGCGGGAAAAAAAAGACCTTTCTGATTGAAACCAAATGGAGACAACTGTTTTCGTCTGCTTCAGTTCCCCCAAAAGTTTACGGGAAAAAACATCAGCGCGTGACAAACATTTAAATGCCAAGTAGGGGTAGCGGCAGCAGCAGGCAAGGTTTTCAGAAAACCAAAAAGGGGGGCCTCTGGCAATTTTTTGTTTTCCACCTCACCAACGCATCAATGCAGGGCACACATCCAACACCACAGAGAAACGGCTTAAGATCATGGGACAAAGACTATCTGCTCTCCCAAAACCGATTTTTTGGGATGGGGGTTCCGGGGCCCCAAAAGACTTCTTTATCCAAAAAAGGACGAATGGCCCGGGTTTGGGCCCTCACGCCATAGAGGGGTTGTCCTGCCCACACCAGCGTCATATCTGAGCGGACCTTTAGCACAGGGTGGAGGGGTCATTACAGAAAAAACGCATCCGGCTTTCCCTGATAATGGGTTTGTTTGAAATTTCATCAAGGGGGGGGAACAGGCATGGGTTTTCTGAAAAGTTTTTGGGCCCCAATTGGGCCCAGGTCACCCATTAGTTGCCCCCGGGTTTTCACATTCCTCTTCAAACAAAATGGTCCTCTTTAAAAAAAAGTTTTTTTAAAAAGACATTTCTTTCTGCAATTTTTATTCTTTTTTTCCCCCAAAAGTTTTATTTTTTCTGGGTTTTTCTGTGAGGGGGACTGTAAAAACAAACCCAAGGGTTTTATGACAACACCGATTCCATTTACTTCCCCTTTTTCTTAAGAAGGTTTTTTCCCCATTTCAAGGTTTTGAGGTCATGTTTTCTGTGAAACACTATAATTATGGTCCTTTGGGAAAAGAAATGGACTTTTAAGTGGCATTTCTTTCCCCCAAAATTTTTTTTAAAAGTGGCTAGAATTTATAAATTTTAATTTTTTGGGGGGCCATGTACTTAGATACGCAATAAACATGGGCCTTTTGGAAAAAGAAATGTGGGTTCTAAGTGGCATTTCTCCCTCACAATTTTTTAACAGGGGGTGAAAGTTTTATTTTTATAATTTTTTTTGGGGCATGCTGCTTTGAAATTGGGAGCAAAACTACAGGGCCTATTTAAAAAAAAAAATTTTTTTTAACAGACATTTGTTCTTCACAATTGTCCAAAGTGGCTCAAGGGGCATCTTTTTTAAAATTTTGGGGGGATTTTTTCTTTGAAAGCAGCTATAAAATACAGGTCCAAATTTTAAAAAAATGTTTGGGTTTTTAAAAAACATTTTTCTTCACAATTGTCCAAATTGGCTCAAAGGGGCATGCTTTGAATTTTTTGGTGCATTTTTCTTTGAAATTCAGCATACAAAAGGTTTTAAAAATTTTAAAAAAAAAGTTTGTTTCTAACAGACCTTTGGGTTTTTCACAATTTTCAAGATGGGTCAAGGGTGATGGGCTGTCAAAAAAAGAATAATAGGACACTTTTTAATGGGGCACATATTGCAAAATTCTTTTTTTGCAAGATCTTTTTTAAAATTTGCTAACAATCCCCGTATTGAACAAAACCCCTTTAATTTCAATTAAAAAAAAAAGAAACAAAGACTTTGGGGGGATTCCCCCCTATTTTAAAAAAAGTTTTTTCTAGAATTTAAAAACCAAAAACTTTCATTTTCAAAATAGCTGGGGAAAAAAATTTCCCCTGAACTGTACAAGGGGGAAAAAAGAAAACTTGGAAACCCGATGTTTTATTCAGAGGACCGGAGTATCGATCACGGCAGAGAACAAAGTACAGAGACAATTTTTCCCCACACTTTGGAAAATGAGAAAAAGAATGCCAAAAAAAAAGGGAAAACCCGGGTGTAACAGGGGCTTAACCCCCCCGTATTTTCCCAATGAACCAAATTTTCCGCACCATAAAAAGGGGGGAAAGGGCCCACCCAGGTTTTTTGGGCTGTTGTTCTAGGAAGGCTTGGGGGTTCCACACTTCCCTTCCGCCCCTCTGCTTTAGCACGACCCGTTTTCGTTTCTGCGTCAACAGGGAATTTTTTAACCGCGTGTTTAAAAAGGGTACGGACGCCACCGGGGCCCCAACCCCCCCACCCCTGTAACTCCCGGGACTGGGGCATGCGTGGCACAGGGCAGTTAAAAGCAATGTCCTTCAACTAAAATGGGGGGTTTAAAGACTCCTTTTTTTCCCCGGGACTTTTTAATCTTGGGGGCAGACAGGTTTAAAGTCATGCTGCGGTCCAGGACAGGGGTTTTTCCCTGTCCAGTTCAACTAAAAAGGTGGTTTTAAAAAAACTCCTTTTCCGGGCCCTTTTAATCTGTGGGTCAGACAGGGTTTTAAGGGGCCTGCTGCGGGCCAGGCAGGTTTTTTCCCCCTGTCCCCTTTTAACTAAAAAGGGGGTTGAAAAAACTCCTTTTTCCGGGACTTTTTAAACTGTGGGGCCCAAAAAGATTTAAGGGGCCCTACTGTGGCCCAGGACAGGGGCAGTATATTTCCAGTTCAACAAAAAAAAAGGGGCCCTGGGTGCGGCCAGGACAGGGTTTTGGGCAATGTCCTTTTCAACTAAAATGGGGGTTCAAAAACTCCCTTTTTTGGGCCTTTTTTTAAACTTGGGTCAGACAAATTTTAATTTTCAAACGTGGCCCGAAAAAGGGCAGTATATTTTTCCAGTTCAAATAAAATGGTGGGGAAAGACTCCCTTTTTCCGGCACTTTTTTAAACGTGGGTCAACAGGTTTAAGGGTCATGCTGCATCCCGGGCAAATTTTCAATGTCCATTTTAACTAAAATGGTGGTTTTCAAACTACTTTTTTCCCGGGAACCTTTTTTTAAAAAGTGGGTCAACAGGGTTTTTAAAGGTCCCTACCCGCGGTTTCCCGGGCAGTTTTTTTAGTCAAAAGTCCAATTTAACTAAAATTTGGGGGTTCAAAAAACCCACTTTCTTCCGCAAAATTTTTTAAACGTGGGGCTTTCAGGTTTTTTGGGTCCCGCCCGCGTTCCGGACAGGAAAATTCAATTCCAGTTAAAATAAAATGATGGTTCAAATTTTACTGCCCTTTTGGCACTTTTAATTTGTGGGGGATGCAGTTTAAAAGGGCATTCGTGGTACAAAAACAGGGTTTGGAATTTGGTTTTTTTTGACTTTTTTTCTTTCTTTTTTTAGCCTAAGTGTTTTTGCCTAAATGTAGCAGGTATCCATTTACTGTTGTGGGGTTTTTAAAAATTTCCCAAAATTTTCCACCCCGTTTGGGTGTAAGAATGAAGGTGTTGTTGCTCTCCCATAGACTTTTTGGGGCCAACGCCCATAAACGACTGCTCAATATCGAAAAACCTTATCGGGTGGTGGCCGACTATCGACTATCCCAATGTCGATAGCCAACCCTAATTGGGTCAACACTAGTCAATAAACTCCCCAAAATTTTAATTTGGTTTTACGGGCCTCTTACTGATTGGGTTTGGTTTATGGGCCCACCAATTAAAAGCGCTTACCCGAAAATTTTAATTACTGATTTTTTCCCCCAATTTCCAAGATCCTAATTCCTGATGTAGCGCCGTTTTTTATTTTTGGAAAGTGATTTTATTTATGTTTTTTTAGAAGGTTTGAGCTCTTTTTCTGCTAATGTTTTACACCTAATAAAAACGATTTTTGGAATCATACTCCATGCCTCACGGAGCTGAGATGTATTTCTTTTGCGATCTTATATATTTTTACGCTCATTTTACGTTCTCGCTTCACTTCGCCTTCTCCGGCTCATTTAGACCAGAATCAACTAGGTCTGCCTGTCGGAGCTGGCGAGCGCTGCAATGCACCGCACTTTGCCGAACCGCGCTCATACATGCCTTGGAGTATTCGAATGTGGTGCGACCCGCCCCGGAACGCCCACACCACGCCCATTGCACGCCCCTTCATGTTAGGCGCATCCGAAAGTGGCGAAGGTTGTACCTAACACCGCATCACTGCATCCGACAGGGGATTCAGATCGGTGGGGCGCCTTTTTCGCCAGAAAACAGGCGCAACTCCCGATCATACATGTCGCCCGTTGATTCTATAATTACGGATATTGGTGACTTTCTATTAACCCTCTATGAGAGTGTACGTATAAATCATATTGCCTTATAATTAAGCATATATATGGGAATCCCTGTATAACATCCATCTTTAAGCACATATATACATTATGACTATATGGAATTGCCTTAATCCTTTACTTCTACCTTTTTTACAATCTGTTGATTATATACGGAGTATGATTTGTACATTGGGCCGCTATGTATAGTTTGAATTAACTTTGGATGTATATATTTGATATTAATTGATTTTCTTGTGTTTATTTTTATAATGATTCCTTTGAAAAAGGTCTGATTGACTGAAAACATTCACATTAAAAGTTACATTTCCTGTATATATTACCTGAATAAAAGAAAATTTGTCTTGTATGAAAAATTCGATTGTATATTACCTCCATACAGTGACCACATAGTGGTAGCTACCAGTGTACACGGACTCTGCAGACATTTAAGAAATTACAGTGCAGTTACATGTAGGGACTCACCTAAGAAATCTTTTTGACTCGAGTTATTCTCTTTCTCTTTTCTTCTGCACCCTGTCCAGACCACCATGATGACTTCTATCAGCCACGGCTCATACCTGAAGATTTTACCACACAAACATCTTAGAATTCTACATTTTCCAGCACTTCCCTACCTATACTTCCTCCTCTGTACAAGTATAAGTGCAAGTAGGGAGGTTATGGGGTAATAGGTGGAAGGGAGTAACAGGTGGAAGTGAGGGAGCTATGAGGTAATAGTTGGAGAGATTATAAGGTGAAGGTGAGGAGCTATGGAGTTATATGGATGAGGGTTGTATTTGGTATTTGCCCTAGGATGTCTGGAGGATGCATGCAGCACTTGGCAGAGATGGCGGTGCCAGCACAGAGAGCAGGCATCATTCTGGCACACACCTCTAACTTTGTTTGGCAACTAACATGCAGTTATATAGCCCTGACAGCCCTACTCAAATGGATCTTTATTACCTCTCAAAACACTGTTCAAACAAAACATGTTAAACATTTTAATAGTGAGGCTGAACTGCACTGAACCGCTGACTCTACAGATTGGGAAGTCCCACAAGGAAAAGATTACATTCTACATTCTCCCACGCCACACTTCAGCAGTTCTCCTATGGTTCCAGCTGCACGCCCCATTATTAAACTGGAAAACAGGTGAGGTCTTTCAGTGAAACCAGCAATGCCATTCACAATGCCTCAAGCTTTCCTACCTGATGCAACCCTGCCCACCTCTCCCCATGCCGACCACCTCTGGTGTTCCAGCTGTTGACTCCTAAGTCCAAGAAGTTTCCTGTGCCAGACATGATAGCAGGTCTAAAGAAGGTTTTTATGCTCTTGATCTCATCCGGGCATCTCAGCAGACTTATAAGAAGAAGGGGCTTAAGAGGGGAGTTGCTGTCAAGCTGCGCGCCGAGGTCAATGTACCAGACTGTGTGTGCTTTCATGTTGGCGCTTTCACCACGGTCCCTGCTGGTGTCTATTCACCTCTTCACACTCCTTCTCCATTCCCCGCTGCTGACAGCATCAGTTGCATGTGTACTCCCTCCCTAAGGTACGCGCATGCCAGCTTTTGAGGGCTTAAAGGGCCAGCGCATCCTTTTCCTTTCAATGGCTGCTGTGACGTTCCACTCACATTTCAGCCGTCATCTTGGACCGGCTCAGGGGGTCTTAGCTCACGGATCGCAGCTTGGGTAAGCAGATTGGTACTTTAACACAGGGCACTTTGACATCGGGTTTCTTTAAGTCTGGTCTCCACCAGTTGTATTTCTTCAGCACAGTACACAGTGTACAGAAATAAATGGAAACAAAACCCTGGCCGTCTGGCCACTTACTAAACATGTAGAAACCCTTTCTACACCTAGTCTGGACCTAATGTCCAGCCATGTCAAGACACCGTTTTTACCAGCCTCCACTGGTTAGGCTTCCAGAGTTCAGCCACCTGCTAGACTGAAGCCTCTGGGGCAAGAGCCTCTCAGCTCTTCGCCGCTCCACTTCCAGGAAGCAAACCACACACCCTGTACACCTGAAGGCCCAGGCCTTCTATAGGAAACCCGAGACCCATCCAAATCCTGGCCTGGACCATGGGGAGTAGACACCCACCCGACACATTGTCTACTCCCAATAAGAGCTGACCCAGGAATGGCTGAAAAGCCCAAACTAATAATAAACAGTTGCCAACCACTTAGTGTGGCCGACAATACATACGTCTGGCTTCTATCCCACCAAGGCCAGGTATCCTTGGTGGCATGTTGCATATACAACTTTGGTATCACTCCACCTAAAACTCACAGACATAAATCTAATTTTGCCTATTTGGGTTAAATTTGTAGCAAAAATTCACAGTGAAGAAAAAAATCCAATTAAAAAATAATATCGTCCACACTGAGGCATCAGACACATCATCAATCTGTATCTTATTGGATTATCTTGACGGCATTACCACCATTAAGGATATCATTGCTAAGTATCTTTATCTATTAGTCTATGTATGCTGTGATTTTAGTCTTCTTCGCTAAATGTTCTCTTGTTACCCCTGATGAACCCTATAGAATTTTTGGGGGAAACGCGTCGGGTCTTGAACAAATCACACGGGTTTTTGAATTAATGATACAACGGAACGTTGTTTTTGTTTTTGTTTGTGGGTCTTGAACACATCACACAGGTTTCTGAATCAATGATACAACAGAACGTTGTTGTTTTTTTTTTTTTTTTTCTTGTTATGTAAATTTGTCTAAAAAGAATGATTTTATGTGGATAGAATTGTTTCTCCTGGAGTGTCTATAGTACATATGGGAGTCCTGCTGGTATCCTTTTAGGAACTGTTTAAGGGGTCTGACCTAGGGTGCGCTCTCAATAGGTGGGGCCGCTCCTGTTGGGGCGACTACTCCGCCGAGGGGGGCAATTTTCACCCCTTGGGTCAGTACCACTATATTGGATATTTAGATTTAGAGGAACCAGCATTTCTTCCTCTCTAGGAGAACAAATTTTGGTGTTTGTTGCTGTGGGTCCTCCATTTTGGAGGGCATTCTTTTAAGGCATATCAAGTAACAGTTATTTTTTAATTGGGTTTTTATCACTCCACCTAGTGGCAGGAACAGGTAACTACCAGTAGTCGCTCTGCCACATATCCCCCCCCTCTGATAAACGCCGTAGGTCTTTTTCACCTTGCACAACCTTCCTCCAGGGTCAAAGCTCCTACCGAGGGAATCTGTCTTACACTGCTTATGTTGTGCTTGATTTGGGTGGGGATGCACGCAACTTTTCTTCGGGAAATCCCTTTTCCCCCACCTGCTCCATAAGACCAGAGACATATATCCTGACTTCTGCTGGACAGCATCAGAGTCATCCATAAATTCCACATTTATCTTTTCCTCCTTGGTACCTGTTGCAACAGGCAACATCCCCTCTACATCATCACGGGCAGAGCCTAAATTGTCCAAAAACAGCTCAGCCGTGGGCTCATACCATACGCTCACCTCATAATCAGCAACAGATAGTTTACTGCCACTTACTACAGGTGGCACGACGTATGCACACTGTGCTACAAGGACGTCACCACCTTCAGCCCACATGCTGACATTCACGGGGTTACTACTGATCACTCCAACACCAGCACTATCATGCCTGGTAGCCTTCTCCCACACACAGACTACTTTGGCATTGTGCCCACTGGGCAGTGTCTTCACTATTTCGGGTCTCACATAAGTAAAGGACCCCTGGTGGGACCCAGCAACTAAAATAACATCATCACAATGATACACATAACCATTTGCTTAATCAAAATACCCATCAATAGTTTATCAGGTCATTTAGTCACATCACATATAAGTCTGTATAATATATATGAACCGCAAAATATAGCCTACCTGATATTAAGTGAGTATCATGCATATTCTTGAATACCGGCCGTTGCCCGGTCTTTAGCTTAGGAAACAAGTCTCCATAACGCCGATACTAACGCCGTCTAAATAATCCACCGGGACGCCCTATAGTTGCTTCGACTAATTCGATTTTTAGCCCGATTGTGCAATTTTTGGAAAGAATATTGACCCCTTTAATTAAGAAGACGAGATCATTTATTCTTGATACATCTCAGTTTATAGAGCTGATTAAGGGAATACATGACATACCAGAAAATTCAATTCTGGCATCATTCGATGTAACAAATCTCTATACATCGATTTCACATGAGGAAGGTATTGATGCATTCTCTAAGATTCTTGAGCAATCACATTTGAATGATCAGGAACGCAAAATGTATATTGAGTTACTATCTGTGGTACTCTATGAAAACTATTTTATGTTTGGTGATGATTTTTACGGCCAGAAACGGGGTACAGCCATGGGATCTCATGTTGCCCCGCCATATGCAAATGCATATATGTCATGTTTTGAGGAGATGTTTATATACAAGTCTGATTTATTTATTCAGAACGTTAGTTTGGAAGAGATACATGGATGAAATTTTTTGCATATGGCGGGTGACATTGATCTTTTGCAGGATTTTTTGATTTATCTCAACAGTATCAGGTCTGAATTGCAGTTTACTATGGAGTATAGTGAAAATAGACTTAATTTTTTGGATACTATGATAACAAGGGAACAGAGTAATAGCTTATCTGTTGATTTATACACAAAGCCGACTGATCATAATAATCTGCTTGACTATCATAGTTGTCATCCTACTAATTTAAAACAATCTTTACCAAGGTCCCAATTTGCGAGTGTCAAACATATTGTCACAGAAACAACCAGTAGAACGCGGAGGATAACGGAGATGTCTAAAAAAATTTTTTAGAGAGAGGCTATCCCCAACATGTTCTAGATGCTGCTCGTATACAGAAACCTAAGAGAAAAGGGAATACTAATAGAATTCCATTTGTCAATACATACCAACCACTTATGCCGAAAATTCATCAAGTCATCAGGAGGCGATGGCATTTGCTTCACTAAAATTATCCCCAAATACCTAAGTTTCAATCTTCAATGATGGTTTGTACAATGCGTCCTCGCAATATGAGAGACTTATTAGTTAGAGCAGATATAGGTCCATTAAAACCGTCATTGATTCAACGATCCATAGGAACAGTAAGGAAAGGAACATATCCATGTATGCACTGTTCCCACTGTGCTGTTATACGTGGGAAATACATCCAACATCCTCACATTGGTAAACATATATCAATATGAGGTCATTACACATGTGATACATCTGGAGTTGTTTATATGTTGAAATGCCTTTGTGGTTTGATATACGTGGGTGAGACAATGCAGAGAATAAAGGATCGTATCACGAGTCATAAATCAACGATCAGATGCAAAAAGATTTGGTTGCCGGTTCCTGATCATTTTTTGGAAGCTAAACACAACATTTCATAGTTGCGTTTTCAGATGCTGGAGCAGGTGAGGCGGCCACGTAGAGGTGGTGATCACCTTAGGTTCCTTAGAGATTGAGAGTCTTGGTGGATACACCACCTTAAAGGGAATGTGTCATCAAAAATGACTTATTGTTTAACTCACTTTTTTATGTTATACACATTTTTTAATTATTTTTGGTTATATTTATTTTTAATTTTCCATATCACTTTCAATATTTTTTAATAATTCTTAAGTCCTGCAGTTTTCACTTTGGCCACTAAGCCTAATAACAGTCTGACACTTCCTGCCCTATAGATAAAGATTTTCAGCAGTGTGCTCATTATCAGTAAAAACAGGGTTAAACTGAAAGGAGACACCAGTGTGAATAGATAACACAGACTCCACCAGTCACAAGAGGAGATAGTCACAGCTCTCAGCCCCCTCCTCCCTGCAGAGTGAATTCTTCCTAGGTCACACAGCATGACTAGAAAACTGTCCTATTGAAGTCTATGGGACAGAAATAGTCTTATGGTTCCTATGTGCATGAAGCTGCTGTAAAGTATCTCTCTGACTGCTGTTAAAGCAGTGCAAACAAGGCCTAGTGGCCAAAGTGAAAACTGCAAGACTTAAGAATTATTAAAAAATATTGAAAGTGGTATGAAAAATTAAAAAGAAATGTAACCAAAAATTCTTTAAAAATGTGTTTAACATAAAACCGTGAGTTAAACAATAATTAATTTTTGATGACACATTCCCTTTAAATCTATTACTCCTAATGGGCTTAATCGTGAATGCGATTTTATTGTATGAGAATCTATGTATATTTGATTTACATACATTTTTTCTTCTCTGTCTTTTTAGACACGGTATTAGCAAGTGTATGGTGTAGGTAAGAGATGTTTATTTTTATTAATGTGGTACTAATTTTGGTTATCTATTGTGGTCCTGTTATAGACAAAACTTGGATATATTAACCCTGTATAGTCTATTCATTTCATCTTATACTAATATTGTTCATTTATGTCCTATTAATTTAGGTGATTTTGTTATTTTGCTATGCTGCTTTGTTGTATTGTAGGTTTTGGGCTAATATGATTTTTAGGTTAGAGTATATTGTCTTTATGATTAATATTTCATGCTTAGATATTAGGTTAGTTTAGTTTATTGCGTTAGTTTCTAATAGATGTTCTTTGTGGAGGTTTATAATGTCTATTGTTTTTGCTTTGTTTCCGTCTCTATTTGCTTTGTTCTGAACTATCTTTTGCTTTGATTGTTGTTAAAATTTGCATAACAAAGATTTACTAGTGAGAGCGGAATTCAGGTCTAGTCCGCATCATGCCAGTATACAATGATGTGTTTCCAGGTTGCCGGGACAGTTGCCTATGCACAGTTAGTTTTTAGAGCCGCCGTTAGTATCGCCTTGTTGAAGCCTTGTTTCTTGCGCTAAAAACCAGGCTAAGGCTGGTATTCAAGAATATGCATTATACTCACTTAATATAAGGTAGGCTATATTTTACGGTTGATATATATTATACAGAATTATATGTGATATGACTAAATGACCTGATAAACTTTTGATGGGTATTTTGATTAAGCAAATAGTTATGTGTATCATTTTGATGATGTTATTTTGGTGATGGGATCATTTAGTAATACTTACTTGAATATACTTACTTATATATATAAGCTGTAACAACAACATACCTCTCAGGGTTGACATCCTCCATGGCCCCTAAGGGCGCACCTGAGCCCTTACCTGCTACCTCTTTGTCTGCCGGAATATAATGAGACCCAAACTTATCTTCCTCCAAATACCTATAGTCCTCCCTGACCATCTCCTGCCTCTTAGGGTCAGCGACATCCTCTAATTTAATCTAATCTGGACCCTGAAGCTTTGCCTCTTGGCTACTAACTGTTATCTGGTTCCTACCAGAGGAAATCTGGTCTACCCCCTTGACCACCTCAGTGATGGTAACCTCCACTGCAGTAGGACCGACTGTGAGACAATGAACCTCTGCGCCACCCTTAACCTGGTCAGTGGTCCAGTATTACAGATGATGGTACCTCAAGGAAAGCCCTGCCAATGACTACTCCTTTCCAGGTGAGTTTGTAAGGTCTGAGGACTCACTCGTCCCTCCATACACCTGACTTACAGCAGTGGGAAGACCACCTTCATGGCCTGTTTCCGTTTTTTGTCATGCAATATCCTTGCATGACTACAGGGGTCATTGGCACTCACATGAGCTTTACAGCCTGCCACAGGTATTTGACTTGTGGTGACCACTTGAGGAGGCTTATATTGCACTACAGGGGCCACAACCGTGTCTGCTCTGCAATCAGGACCTCACCAATATCAGAGGACACATTCCCCTGTGCAGTTTTCACCTGCTCCGTTTAGCAGCAGACCCTTGGCAGCAATGTGTGGAGATGTTTTCTTCATATCCCCTATAACCATCTGTAAGAGAGAACTCTTGGTTTCTATCTGGGTCAATCCTATATCTTGCTCACTCTCACGGTCATACCATGCACTGGAGTCACTAGCAGCCCAGCTAACCTTCTTATGGCTCTCCAACTCAAAACCCAAACTGGCTGGGTTCACATTAGACAACTCAGTCACCTTCTCAACACCAGTAGGGGTAGCAGACATCTGGCTGAACAAAGCACCCACATATAAATCATCACACACCCCAGGACATAACTCACCTTTGATATTTTCCTCCACACGTTCTGGGAAAAATTTATTGTTTGCCTCAGACCCCAGCTCCTCTTCACCATCTGGAGATTTAAACACACTCACTTCCCCCTCAATAGGGTTTAAGCATACACCCACCTCAGTGGTGTCTAGCAGTTCACTCTTTCTATCACTGCAGTCTTTGTGACCACTGCAGCAAAAACTACTGGAAATATAGCAGACACTGGAACATGTGATCCCAGGGGGACTACAGGTCACAGCACGACCTTTCTCTTCACCCTCTATAGTGTCACAATCTGGATTTCCATCACAGATACACTGCTCAGGGCTGCACACAGAATCTGCCTCAGCACACGTTTTCTTTACAAACATATTTTCATCACTCTCTGAGGTCTCATTCATGCAGGCATACACCGCACTGGGGTCTGGACACACCCTCATTAAACTAGTCTCCTCACACTCTGCAGCAGAGCCCTCATTCCCATGAATTGCGCTCTCTTTTCCTTGCAATACACTGGCCGTGTTCACACTGGGACAGAACAGGTGGTCATCAAGCACTGGGAATGCATTAACTGCTACTAGCACGCTACCATCATGTACACACAGAGCGGTGGGGTCACGGGTAGACACCTTTACTGACTTGACCCCAGATAATTCACACACAGCTGCCTGGCCCTCATGAGTTTTTTCAGCAGGAGATGCAGAGGGAACCTTGTTAATATCAGCAACCTCATTAGCTCCACCTGGGACTGTACTGGTAGCACATTTCTCTGGATTGCCCTCCAGCACAGGACACACATCCTCTGTGATACTATCAGCACTGTTAATCACCACCTTTAGAAGAGCACTTGAGATTATTTGCTCTATAGGTGAGACTGCCAGTTCTGTAGATGCTAGTTCACACTCAGCATTAATTTCACACATAGCTCTGACCTTAAAGGGCAGCCCTGAGCTGCTCTTCTCCCCTGCTACAGCAACTCTAGCAGCTGGTTCACACAGGGGCGCAGTAACTGGAGCTGACCCTGTGCCCCAGCTAACCTCCCTCTGCTCAGGCTGTGTGGCATAGCTATGGATTACACTTAGATTTAACCCATTATTGCTATTCACAATAGGCACAGCATTTATAACCCTGGAAGTCGTAGACGTGTTACCATCTCCCACAGGCAACACAGCAGGTAATGTTAGGCACATGTCCTGAACACATAGTTCATTAGACTCTTCCAGTCCAAATAAACCGTAGGTACTTTCTGGGACGCCAACTCAGGCTCTTCTCAGGCAGTGGCACCGCATACTCCTCAGGGGGCACTTTCCAGGAAAAGTCACTTCCTTTGCCTGATACCCTTGCGGTTGCCCACAAGTGCACAAAATGGGGGAAGTCTCTGCCAAGTAAACACCTGGACTGTAGCAACCTCCAGTAAATGGACGAAAGTCCCACAACAGGTCTCAAAATACATTGTAACAGTCTTGCCTGGTTCTAGTCGAGTCTTCATACCAGGTGGGATGTCCAGGTGCACTCTGGAGACATCTTGGCGACAGTCCAGGTCCACCCACTGTGGGAGATCATCCACCAGCAACCAATGCATCCATGACAGCATGTCCTCTGACCTCCAGATCACAGGACCCTTAGGAGCAGATCTTGCTCTATGGCCCATCCAGCACAGCTCCTCCTGCTGGACAGTGGTGGTTCTTGGTTGTTGCGATTTATTGCCCCTCTTGGGCTTTCCTTTGGAAGGTCGACCTGGCTTTGGTCGGTCAAGGTACTGTGGCACTGCCGGCTGAGTGGTCATATGGTGCACCAACTCAAAGATGTCCTCCATAGCCGAAAACTTTCTCAAGCAGCAACAGTCTCTTGATTGTAGCACCCACAGTCAGGCGTCTGGCCCTTTCGCCTCTGCTACAGCAGTCCTATGTAGCACCAACACTGTGCCAGTTGAATTGTGTCAACCTTGCAAATTAACGTGCCAATTGTGCCCGAATCCTCCACCATATGTGATGTTCCACTCACATTTCGGCCGCCATCTTGGACCGGCTCAGGGGGTCATAGCTCACGGATCGTCGCTTGGGTAAGCTGATTGGCACTTCAACACAGGGCACTTTGACACCGGGTTTCTTTAATTCTGGTCTGCTCCAGTTTTATCTCTTCAGCACAGCTGTCACGACGCACGTTTCCGCTGTGAAGCAGCAAGGCACGGTAGGGGTTAATGCCTCTAGTCAGTCGACGCAGCAAGGGTGAGGCCGGGCTGATGAGCTTAGGAGTGACAGCTCGGCTCCTAATCAAGTCAGAGGATATATAACTTGTCAGGTCCAGAGAGAACCGCTATGAAGCAATACATTACAGAGAGTCTACAGAAGGGTCACATCCAGCCTTTGGTGTCTCCCATGGGTGCAGGTTTCTTCTTTATTAATAAAAAAGATGGAAGTCTCTGCCCATGCATTGATTATCGTGAGCTCAATAAAATAACGGTAAAGGATCAGTACCCTTTCCCATTGATTCCTTACCTAATCAAATCCAGGGGCTAAATGGTTTTCCAAGCTTGACCTAAGAGGGGCTTATAACCTTATTCGTATCAAGAAGGGGGATGAGGGGAAGACTGCATTTAATATCCCAGAAGGCCATTCTGAATATCTTGTTATGCCTTTTGGGTTGTGTAATGCTCCTGCAGTCTTCCAGAACCTGGTAAACGATGTTTTCAGAGAATTCATTGGTCATTGTATGGTTGTATATCTAGATGACATTTTCATTTTATCACAGGACTGGTTGTCACATGTTAAACATATGTGGTAGGTTTTGCAAATCTTGAAGGTTAATAGTTTATTTGTCAAACTTGAGAAGTGTGTTTTCGGGGTTCAGGAGGTACCTTTCCTGTGATATGTTTTGACTCCTAACTCGTTTCGCATGGATCCCGGGAAGGTTCAGGCAATTCTTGATTGGGTTCTTCCTTCCTCCCTGAAAGCCTTGCAGTGGTTCCTAGGCTTTGCTAACTATTATCGAAAATTTATCCAAAATTTTTCTGTTCTTGTTCGGCCACTTACTGATATGACTAAAAAGGGGGTTAATATCAGTAACTAGCAACCAGAAGCCTTAGAATTTTTCGAAAGGCTTAAGCAGTGTTTTGTCACTGCCCCAGTGTTGGTTCAAGCAGACTATACCAAACCCTTCGTCGTTGAGGTCGATGCTTCTGAGTTCGGAGCAGGGGCAGTCGACCGCCCTGACCAATCTTTGGCCGTGTGCTTTCTTTTCCCGTAAATTCTCCTCGGCGGAGAGGAACTATGATGACAGGAACCATGAATTGTTGGCCATTAAGTGGGCCTTCGAGGAATGGCGCCACTTCCACGAGGGTGCTCAACACCAAGTCACGGTCCTAACAGATCATAATAATCTTACCTTTCTAGAGAACGCTAAAAGGCTAAACCCACGTCAGGCTCTTTGGGCATTGTTCTTTACTCGCTTTAATTTTTTCGTCACTTACAGAACAGGATATAAAAATGTTAATGCTGACGCATTATCTAGAAGCTTCTGTGCCAGTCACTCAACTCGGGAGGATCCAGTACCTATATTACCCAAGGAAACGATTGTCTCAGTCATGTCCCCCGATTTAGCCACTAAGATTAAGACACACCAGGACATGAGACCTGCTAATTGTCTGGCTTCTAGAGTCTTTGTCCCCACTCAGTTTCGGCTATGGTTGTTAAAGGAATTGCATAATTCTGTATTATCTGGACATCCCGGAGTGTCTGGCACAAAGAGGCTCATCTCTCGCAATTATTGGTGGCCTTCACTGTATCGTGATGTGGAGGACTACGTGGCAATGTATGACACTTGTGCTTGGGCAAAGGTTCCCAGCTCTCGTCCTCCTGGGGAACTTTGTCATCTCCCCATACCCAGGCACCCATGGACCCACATCTCCATGGACTTTATGACTGATCTTCCTTTTAGTTTTAGTAAGATGCATTTGCTTCCATTAAGAGGTTTGCCGTCGTCCAAGAAGCTTGCCGAGCTTTTCATCAAACACATTGTCAAACTAAATGGGTTACCCGAGAATATTGTTTTGGACAGAGGGGTCCAATTTGTGTCCTGTTTCTGGAGATCTCTCTGTAAGGCTCTGGGTATCACCCTATCCTTCTCCTCGGCTTTCTACCCTGAGACTAATGGTCAGATGGAGAGGGTGAACCAAACCGTTACACAAAAACTTTGTTGTTTTGTCTCTGATCAGCAGGCTAGTTGGGTTAAATACTTACCGTTAGTGGAATTCGCGATTAATAATCAGGATAATAGTTCATCTCAGGTCTCTCCATTTTTTTGCAACTATGGTTTTCACCCGAGACATCCATCTTTATCCAGCGCTACGTCTGATCACAATGGGGTGGATGCTATCGTTAAAGATCTGTGCACAGTCTGGGCCCAAGTTCAGAAGAACTTGGTCAACGCCCAGAGCATCCAAAAAAGAAAGAGTGACAAGAGACGTCTTTGTTCTAGTGGTTTGGTTGTCCACCCGAAATCTTCACCTAAAAGTGCCTTGCGGTAAATTAGCTCAATGATTTGTGGGTCCTTATGTGGTGAAAGAAGTGGTGAACCCGGTGCATGCCGTCTTAAGTTACCTTCCTCCCTCCGGGTTCATAATGTTTTTCACCAGTCACTGTTAAAGAGGTACATTCCGCCTCCGACTTCACCTTCGATACCCCCTCCTCCTGTTAGTGTAGAGGGTCAGTTGGAATACAAAGTCGCCCGTATCGTAGACTCCCGTAGAGTGCAGAGATCCCTACAGTACCTTGTCCATTGGAAGGGTTATGGTTCGGAGGAGAGGTCGTGGGATCCGGCCAGGTTCATCCACGCTGAATTTCTGATCAGGGAATTCCATGACTCACACCCGGACAAACCCAAACCAGGGAAGGGTCCAGTGGCCCCTCCTAAAAGGGGGGGTACTGTCACGGCAAGGCTTTCCGCCGTGAAGCAGCAAGGCACGGTAGGGGTAAATCCCTCTAGTCAGTCAACACACCCAGGGAGAGGCCGGACTGATGAGCTTAGGAGTGGCAGCTCGGCTCCTAATCAAGTCAGAGGGTGTGTCGCACTGGCCAATAGGAGGGCCCGGAGGCCGCACCAATCGTCTGCTGGGGCGGGCTACGGGCACCTCATTTAAACTCCCTCATTTCTGTTAGTTCTTGACTGAGAAAGGTTTTCACCTTGCTATTTCCTGTGTATTCCGTTTGTTTTTGCTCACCTGATTTCTGACCTCGGCTCGCTTCATGACCTCGCTTTTGCCTCCGACTTTGTACTGCGCTCCTGACCGTGTTTGGACCCCGGCATGTTTCTGACCATCCTTTTGGCTTACGTTCCTTGGCATATACGTTCCGGTCTTGTTACCGACCCGGACTGTTGGACCTTGAGTTTCCCTGACGGCCCTGCACTTAGCAGCGTAGTCGCTGTCGTCCAGTTGGGGTCTGCTGCCTCGGGCAGCACGCTAAGTAGGCAGGGACAGTGGGCTGGGTGGCAGTCAGGGCCCACTGCACCACCTCTGACGTGACAACAGCACACAGTGTACAGAAATAAATGGAAACAAAACCCTGGCTGTCTGGCAGCTTACTAAACATGTAGAAACCCTTTCTACACCTAGTCTGGACCTAATGTCCAGCCACGTCAAGACACCGTTTTTACCAGCCTCCACTGGTTAGGCTTCCAGAGGTCAGACACCTGCTGGCCTCAAGCCTCTGGGCCAAGACCCTCTCCTCAGTTCTGCACTACTCCACTTCCAGGAAGCGAACCATACCCCCTTTACACCTGAAGGCCCAGGCCTTTTATAGGAATCTCGAGACCCATACAAATCCTGGCCTGGACCATGGGGAGTAGACGCCCACCTGACACATTGTCTACTCCTAATAAGAGCCGACCCAGGAACGGCTGAAAAGCCAAACTAACAATACACAGTTGCCAACCACTTAGTGTGGCTGACAATACATACGGCTGGGTTCTATCCCACCAAGGTCAGATAACCTTGGTGGCATGTTGCATATACGACTCTGGTATCACTCCACCTAGTGGCAGGAACAGGCAAATACCTGTAGTCGCTCTGCCACACTGCCCTCTTCCTGCATTATAAGAAATTTCCATGCTTCATTGTCTGCTGTCAGTGTTCCTGGTTGTGACCCATTGCTACAGAATTCTGACTGCACTTGCCTGCCACCTGTCCTGACCTACTTGCATGTGACCCAACTACGTCTCTGCCTGTCTCGTCAGTATCATGTTTGGGCATTTCTGCTGTGACTGCGAGTGGTCACATCAGGGTTAGCGACCTGGTAGTTTCCGCAGCCAAGTCCTTAGACTCAGCTCCTTGCCATGGTCAGTGTCATCACTCGCAGTGGCCCAGGGGATCTGCACCAGTAGACTTTTTACTGAGTTTATTTTAATTATAGCCCTATTTTGTTATATCTTGATATTGATTGAACATGAAAATGACTTAAGTGTGATGCACTTGTAATATCTTAGACTATGATGAAAGACAGTAATGCCTGAAAAGTGTGAGTGAGCAACAGTGAATTGTGTTTAGCTGTGGTCTTAGTCGCTCAAATAAAGAAACAATCTGATTGTTCACACAAAAGTTCTGCATCTCAGTGCCTTCCATCTACATACAGGGGACTTGGTTACTTTTTGATTCACCCTTTTAAATGTGTTACATTATTTATTCTGTACTTACCTGCAGCTTCTTCAGAAACTTAAAATTATTATATAAGATATTGTTATCAAATTAGAATTAAATTATTAGAATTAAAACTACTCAAAACCATTGACAAATTTTCTGGCAGACACCTTTTTAAAAGTTCAGCTAAACCTCTATAAGATATTTCTTTACATTGTAATCCGATTGCATTGGATTCCAGTCTAAAGCTTAGTTGACACTTCCTAGCATGCACTTACAGTTGAAAACTAAGGTGGAGCAAGGAACTATTGGTTGGGAAGGCTACCAACCTAATAGGAGACCTAAATACCTACCTAATGAGGAACCAAACTACTTATTCGATAGGGCTTACCTACCTATCCAATGGGGGTCTACCTATCTAACTAATGGAATGTCTACATACCTAGCAAGAGAGGTCTGTGTAACGGGTCGCGCTGCGATCCTGTCCACGGACAGCGGGCGCACCAGTGTCCCTCTCTCGCTGCTGGCCGTGGTCGCACACGTCCCAACCACTCACCCGACCTTGCTCCTGTTCTGCTCTCTTCCCCTGTCGGCCGGAATGCGTGTGTGTGCGGCCCCAAGCGCGCACGTGCTCGTTCATGTAAATTTAAAGGGACAGTGCGCCGGTAATTGGTTAATTGCCGGGCGCTGTCTCTATATATTTTTGGTATCCACGTCACTTCCCTGCTTCCTCCGTGCCCTAGAGAAATCGTTCCTGTGTATCTACTGTCTTACCGTGTTTTCTGACCTCTGCCTACGTTTATCAACTCTGAACCTTTGCTGCCTGCCCTGACCTTGCTGCCTGTCCCTGACTACGCCTACGTCTCGCGATTCTGTACCACGCTTATCCTTGGCCGCCACCGCAGGCAAGTCACGTCAGGGGTAGCGACCTGGTAGACTCCCGCCGCAGCAAGTCCATCCCGCTTTGCGGCGGGCTCTGGTGAAAACCAGGACCTACTTAGATTTCGCTCCCTGGTGTGGCTTACACCATCGCTTGCGGTGGTCCAGCGGATCCACTACCAAGTCCGTTACAGTAAGATCCAGCCATGGATCCCGCCAAGGTGACTCTGTCTAGCATCGCGGATCTTACGACGATTGTTGCCCAACAATCGCAGAAAATCGCTCAACAGGCACAGCAATTGGGCCAGCTCTCCGCCATGATGCGTCAGCTCCTTGCATCCCAGCAACAGTTTCTGCGTCCATCTGTGGCTACGTCTAAACCTGCCATTCCTTTGGCCACCGTGGGACCCAAGCTTCGGCTTCCATTACCCTCCAGCTTTGCCGGGGATCCCAAGCTCGGAATTACCCTTTGTCTCACGGGAACTGTGGCGGATCATTTCTCGAGATCTAAGTGCCATCAGGTACTTCGCCGGGGGCCTGGCCATCCCCCTCGGCCCAGGTCCCAGGGGACACTAGCCCCAAAAGGTCTCTTGCTCCGTCTCCTCTGCAGAACCCCTTTGACCGCACATGCCGGGGAATTTCCCCATTCCCCCGGCCTAACCGGAATTGCCCCCTGGAAATCTCTGCCCACGGGTGGTTTAAGGACCTTCCCCAAAGGGAATTCCCCTTGCCCCCCTGTTCCCGGGTTGCCGCGCTGCCCAAAAAATTGCCCCCCCGTCAGTTTTCTTCTCGGTATTCCGGCTCCTTTGGGTTGACCTTACTAAAATAGCCCTTACCAAAATCCCCGGTGGCCAAATTGTTTCTCCCGGGGCCCTTTTTGGGCGTGTCGTACGTCCTCCGTCCGAAGTCAAAGGGTTGGAACTTTCTTTTCCTACCCCCCCATTAAGGGTCCAGTGGAGGGTGAACCGATCTGGGTTATGCGTTTTTGGCTTTCCGGACTCAGGTCACCGGGCCAACCTGCCCCTTGGGGCCCGAAAATTTCTTTAAAACCATGATCTTGGAGGGGGAAGCCCTATCCCCTCTTCCCCCTTTTTTCAAGATGGCCCCACCCGGCCCCCACCTTTTCCCTGCCCCCCCCATCCGTTTCGAAGTGCCCGCTGTCAATTACCAAGTTTGGGATTTCAAGGCCATCTGGCAGGAGACTCGACGTTCCCTACTTTGGGCCTCTGCCTGTATGAAGACTCAGGCAGACAAAAGGAGAAGACCTGCCCCAACATTCCTCCCAGGGGACAAAGTTTGTCTCTCCTCGAGGTACGTGCGCCTGAAGGTTCCCAGTCTTAAATTGGGCCCTCGCTTCCTCGGACCCTTCAAGGTGCTTCGGCAGCTGAATCCGGTGACCTACAAGCTCTGTTTGCCTCCATCTCTCCGGATCTTGGCTATGAAGACGGTCAGAGGGAAGCGTTTCTTCCTCGTGGATTGGAAGGGCTTCGGACCCGAGGAGAGATCCTGGGAGCCAAAAATCTAATATCCTGAATCGTGATCTCATCCGCAATTTCTGCAGCCTAAAAAGGATGGGAGGTCTAAGGGGGGGGGGGAATGTAACGGGTCGTGCCGCGATCCGGTCCACGGACCGCGGGTGCACTGATGTCCCCCACGGCGGGGACGGGTGGCGCCGCGGGCCGCGCTGCGGGCCGTGGTCGCACCCGTCCCATCCACTCACCTGACCTCGCTCCTGTTCTGCTCTCTTCCCCTGTCGGCTGTAATGCGCGTGCGCGCCGCCTAGCGCGCGCGCGCGCTCGTTCATGTAAATTTAAAGGGACAGTGCGCCGGTAATTGGTTAATTGCTGGGCGCTGACTCTATATAGTTTTGGGATCCACGTCACTTCCCTGCTGGATCTTTGTTGCCTCCATGCCCTAGAGAAAGCATTCCTGTGTATCTACTGTCTTAACGTGTTTTCTGACCTCTGCCTATGTTTATCGACTCTGAACCTTTGCTGCCTGCCCTGACCTTGCCGCCTGTCCCCAACTACGCCTACGTCTCACGATTCTGTACTACGCTTATCCTTGGCCGCCACCACAGGCAAGCCATGTCAGGGGTAGCGACCTGGTAGACTCCCGCCGCAGCAAGTCCATCCCGCTTTTTGCGGCGGGCTCTGGTGAAATCCGGGAGCTACTTAGATTCCGCTCCCTGGCGTGGCTTACACCATCGCTTGCGGTGGTCCAGCGGAACCACTACCAAGTCCGTAACAGTCTGCCTAACTTATTCTGGGAACTACCAACCTATTTAATTTTCACAAACCTAAAACAAGGTCTACCTATCCGTCTTCCTAATATTCGGGGACTATACTCCAAATAAAAAAAATACAGATGCAAATCAGTAATTTTGGATAAGATTAATTGAGGGGTTTATCTACTATGTAAGGGATATACCTACTTACTTCACTGTGTGTTTATCTACCTATTATATTGGGACACAGAGGAAGACTAAAACTTGGGACATAAGAAAGGGCCCTACAGCTATCTTGGGTTTCTGTTACTGTGTGGAAAACTAAAGTGGTTATTACTGTTTGAAATATATGGATGGGAATTCTGTATGGACATGAGGAACAGGTAGGGATGTTCTGGAAAAGTAAGTATCAGGCAGATATGTAAATGATTACAGGTGTAGTCTGATTAGACAGAGGATGGAAACATGCTTTACCTTATGCCCCGTAAAAAGGCTATGAGAGGATACCTTCGTTAGTGTACCTCTTGGTGAGAGATCACTGACTTTTGGACATGCCTCTACGACACATTCAAAGACATTTTGCCCGGTTGACAAACTTTGAGAGGGGGCACATCATTGCACTGAGAGAAGCAGGTCAGGTCATTTCAGTGGTCTGTAGTCTAAGCCATTTCGACAAAGAAGTTGGAAGGTGTTGAGAGAAGTGGAAGACAATTGTGCTCTGGATAGTCCAGACAGACCACCAGAATTGTTTGATCCACTGACAACACAAACAGGGACGTAACTGGAGAAGGCTGCGTCCCAAAGTAAACTTTTTCATGGGCACCCCTTGCCAGCCCTTCTCCCAACCATGAACATTAATTAATACCTCTTAATTATAGTTATAAAGTTACTAGATAATACAAGAAGCAAACAACCCACCATATCACCATAATACTGCTACCAACAAATAGCGCTCTACCAAGACCAATTTTACCAATAAGGCTACTACTGTACATAAGTACCTAATAATACCACCAGAACATGATCACAAATTACCATTGGGCAAAATGTCCCAAAAGTGGCGTCCGTACGCCAGTATGAATGCGGTATAAATTATTGTACGCTCCGAATGTATTTCCTAATTTGTTCTGCGCTTGTTTTATAAAGTGGTTATATTTGCATCTGTCTGAATGTTTTATGTGTTGCTCCTTTTTCGGCGAGTGTAGTGTTTGGGGTGCCTGTTTGGGCGTTCCGGCTTGTACACTTCAAATTTAGGCGCATTCGTTAGTTCTGCACATTTGTTAACGGTGCGTAGGTTTGCAAAGCGCCAGGTAATGTACTCACATTTTCGCACATATTAATGCGCTGAATTTTTGTCGTCCACAAATGACGAAAGCTCGGACAATGCAAATCTGACACCACCAGCCGGCAAAAAAGGCGCACACTCAGGCACATCAAAATGCCGCAATGCGCCTAAAATCACACGTAGAAAACAGCCAACAGTGTAAGCCCCATACGAATGTGGCGCATATGTATGGCTAAAAAAGGCGCATACAGCCACACAAAAGATGGCGTACAATGCGCCAACAACCACCGTACACTTGGAGTACACTACAAAATCGGGAGAAACATACGCCAAATAACCAACGTTGGCGTGTTGTGACATGTCGCCCATAGTGTGAAGTCCACTCAGTCCAACGCCAAGATGTGTACATGCAGGCAAAATATAGGAGTCAATAAATTGACTCATCACAAGGTCTATTAGTTCTAACACGACAAACACGGCAGTGGAGGTGGCTCGTATGCTTCGTAATAGTGAGATTTCAGACATCAATGGAAGCACCATGTGACACGCATTACACAAGTCTGGAATGGTGGCCCAAGAAAAGGTAAAGAAGCCTCGACTTCAATATCATCATAAGAAGTTTTGGCTTCAGTTTACAAAAAAGTAATGTGGAAATGGGTAATTTGAAGCGATGAGATGAAAGTCAATTTGAAGCTTTGATGGGTACAAATTGGTCTGGAAGAATCAAGGGAAAAGGGGGCTAATGGATCGAGAATTTGAAGGAACTATACAGTTCAGTGGAGAAAGCCTGAAGATATGGGGATGTTTCACAGCCAAAGGCGTTGGATACTTGACTAGGATTGATGAATGGTCTCAGTGCTGAGCTACATTTGAGTTTCCCACAAGATGAGTTACTCCATTTACTCTAGTACTATGGGTATGAAAAGGACAACATAGTGTTCCAGCAGGACAACATCCCGCAGCATGTGTTGAGATTGGCAATGAAATGGTACAATGGTAATGAAATAGAGTTTCTAGATTGGTCCTCATAGTCCCCAGACCTTAGCCCAATCAAACATGTGTATTCGTACCCAAGTGAGTTGACCAGTATGCACCACATTTGAATCAAGATATGCTTGAGTCTAATCAAGAGCATGGCCAGAAGGATTCGGGCAGTGTTGAAAGCTAAAGGTATATTTACAAAATACTAACAAAATAATAAAACTTGAACTTCATATTATTAGGAGCAAAACAGTAACAATGCAGTTACATGACAAGAATCTGTATAAGTAAACATATACTGAGTAGTTGCAAGTCAAATTGAGCTATGAGATAGCGAAGATGATTGTCTATAAAATGATGGTAGTCTCATATTCAAAATGTAGTGGATGGAGAGATATGGAGCATGAAAGTCATAATTTCAAAACATTGTTACCCTTTTGCTTGACACTGTATAAGTGATTTCAGTTCAGTTACATCCAGTGACTTACAAGTAACATTTTCTCTGAAAAGTCGACAACTTTCCCTTTTATTTTCCATCCAGTCCAGAACGCCATGCTGACTACTCCTGGTCACCACTCATCTCCACTGTCCCCCACCTTTGTACAAACTTCTAATGGGTAGGAGAGTAGCTATTGTTTAGAGGCACAGTCTCCTAATATGGTGGGGATGAACAGAGGACTAACCCCCAGGAGATTATGCTACAGTTATGTCAAAGAATCATAATGTGCAGTCCGAAAACCTTCCCTCGCAACCCAGAAGAGGAGCCGCAGCCATAATCTTCACAGGATGCAAGAATAGAGTTTAGTGCTGTCGTGCTTTTTGTAGTGTTTCTGTGTTATCTATAGATTTCCCCATTGGACTATGATAATTTAATTGGACTATGACAGATCCATTTCTTTAATAAAATAGTCAATGACAGATGTTGTTGAGAAGTGTTTATTTAAATAAAATGTTTTTTGTGTTGTTTCATTGTGTTTTTTTTAACCATTTTATTTCCATGTCCGTAATAGAGGTGTTTGATAGACGACTCTGTATTACTAATACCGGGGCCCGAGCGCTAGTAATAGAAAGACATCCATCAAATATTTCTTACACTTAGGCCATGTTCACATGGCTTATTTTGGGACGTATCTCAACCAGTATTTCATGCTGTACTGCGCGAAATACGGGGCGAGATACGTCCCAGTCGTTAGGGTAATCCACAGTTCTCATAGAGAACTATGGATTACGGCTTCTCTCCCTTCTAGCACAATATTTTGCACCGGAATAATGAATGTCTATGGGGCTGGCGGGCTGCCCGCCCCCCAGCTCCCGCCCCCGTACATGAGGCGTAATTGTGGGCGAAATACATGCCCGCAATTAAGCTGTGTGAACATAGCCTAACACGGAAAAAAAATTATAAATAAAAACACAGAGACAAATCAACAACACCTTATGTAAATAAACACTCCCTGACAACATTCCTCATTAACCATTTTATTAAAGAAATGGATCCAATACTGGTCCAACATAGTCCAGAGGGGAAAGCTGTAAAATAAAAAACACTAATCAGCATTTGACTGACAGCTTTATAAAGTGCCTAGGGCAGCATCAATATTAAATATGGCCCTACAGATAGGTAGACCCCACTTTTAGGTATTAAGCCCCCCAAATTTGTTAACCAAACTCATGCTATTAGAGAGGTACCCCCCACTCGGTATACTGGTAGATAGGCCATCCATTATGTGGTAATACCCTGATAGATAGGTGGATAGGTCCAACAGTAATCAAAGCCCCAGCTAGTCAAGGCCCCATGTGCGTACATAGAAAAGGTTCCAGGTAGGTTGTCAAAGCCCCAGGTAGGTACATGGGAAAAAGCCTCAAATTTTGGGGTAAAGGGCATCTAAAAGGGCCACAAGATGGTTTAGATATTTTGGTAGGCGGGAAAGGCCCCAGTAATAGGCAGGCCCCCAGTAGGTATACCAAGGCCCTAGGAGATGGGTAAAAGGAAATCCCCGGGTAGTGGGGCCCTTTCCCCGGGGTGGGAAAGGTGGGTAGGCCCAAGGGGGAATTGGTGGGTTTCCCAGTGGGTAGGTTGATAGACCTAAAGTAAGTAGGTGAGAAGGCCCCAGGTAGTTAGGTTTGTAGAATCCAGGTAGGCAAGCAGGGAGTAGATAGGCCCAAAGTAAAGGTAAAACAAAGAAGACCCCAGTTAGGGGGCAAATGGGCCCTTAGGTAGTTAGGAAAACCCCAGTTGTTGGGTAAAAGGCCCCAGAAGGGCATAAGGCCCCCCCATTAGAGGAAATAAATTAATAAAAATAAACTCATCTCCCCCCTTCCCCCCTAGAGGTACAGATCAGGCTTCTCCTAGTGAAGCCCACGACACAGGCGGCCGATATTTACTTTTTCGTTTGTTTTGCATCATGACGCATGCGATGCTTTTATTTTTTAAGGCCTAAGGACTAGACTCTGGCTGACAGTGGGATGGGCATCCCAAAGGTCATAAACATTAAACGACTGGGCAAACCCGGGGATCAAGAGAATTTGCCCTTGATCCCCGGGATGGGCCTCTGAATGTTTAGGAAAAGAGGCCAGAGGGTTTTGAGGGGAAAGGTTTCCCCCCCCCCAGCTTTGGGCCCCCCCTGGGGCGGGCCCCTAGCAACTCTGGCTGCTGCTGCAATAGTGATGACACTGAACATGGACTTCTCCCCCAGTTTCCTTGTCCAC
Source organism: Phyllomedusa bahiana (assembly GCA_025379985.1). NCBI lineage: Eukaryota > Metazoa > Chordata > Amphibia > Anura > Hylidae > Phyllomedusa > Phyllomedusa bahiana. Next base: position 79,878 of record JAODAL010008879.1, on the reverse strand, counting down.
CATCCAGACATAGGGTCCCCTTATTACACGTCCCTCCAAGCAATGATGTTGTGACAAATAAACCTGGAACTGCTTTATCTTTATATTCACACACATAAAGTTTTATTATATTCCAACAACTATTTCCTGATGAAACCTCTTTTTTTTTTTTTTTGCAGAAGGGTTCTTTTGGGTTCCCTTGTATTGGGGGATTTTTGGGAAAATTTCGGGGCCTTGATATTCCGGTTTTAAAACCCTTTAAAATTTTAATTGTGATTATACTTGCATCTTGTATAGCATATTATTTGGTAACTCGAGACATCATACATAGAACACAGGCTATTTTTTTTTTAGAAAATATTTTACTTTGGGGGGGCAAACATTTTTAAAGTGCCCGGGCCCCCCTGCCCTCTGTCTGTACCCGGGAAACTTCAAAACTGGATGGATGCAGGGCAGAGAAAGAGAGACAGAAAGCAAGAAGCAGGGAAGAGAAGCAGAAAGGCAGGGGAAAGAAAAAAATTTGGCAAGAGCCCATGACAGTACAGCCTATACAGTAGTTGTATGGTGAGCCCGCAGAGCAAACTTCACTGATGGACTCTAGGCACAGCTGCCCAGTACTGGGTATATTAACTGGTGCAGTCTTTAGATACTTTATAGTCAAGAAACCAGATACATGTATTAAACTCTTTCATGAATATATTTATTTGTAAGGCATTTGTATCAAACAAATTAATTTAGATACTGTATGTATCCAAGTGCAACCTGAAATTGAATGCATGACAACTATTCATTCTTCTCAATGTTCATTACAACAAAGAATCTGAAATAAAAAATTTTTTTGGGCTTAAATTTTTAATTTCAAACTAACTTCCTCTAATTCCTTTTTGACTGCTGATTAGCCCGGGATTCTCTTTTGTCAAATTTGGAAAACCCAAATTAACTTTTTAAATGAGCTCTTTTAAACCCCGGTAAAAATAAAAATTTTTCATTGGGGGAAAAATTAATTTTCCCTGAAAGATAAGAGTTAACACAAAGAAGCAATTTAAACATGTACTCTACATTTGTCAGTAAAATACCCTGGGGCCGGGCGGGAAAAATTCCGGAAAAATAAAATTTATTTAAAGTCCTATCTCCCAAAGACACTCGGGGGGCCACATCCCCCCCATTATGGCTGTGCCATTTTTTTGTTTTATCTTGCGCCAAAAAACTGTTGACGCCCTATTCTCTATATAAATGAACTGTCATACACCAAAACTAGTCACATTTTACGCCAGATATGACACTTTAAAATTTTTAAAAAATTTAAAGCCCCCATAAAAAGGCAGCAATGATATCTTTTGCACCTTTTTTTTTGGGGCTATGCAAAAAAAGGGCCCATCGAACATGCTATGCAAGGTATTCCACACGGCAGACTTTTGACAGGTTTCTTCATTCAGACGCAGTATACACTCATGTAGTGCGCCTTAAGACTGGTATGGAGGCGCCTTTTTTCTGACATGTAGCCTGAATATATTTGCTACTCTTTCAGTTTTTTATCTTACTATTTTGGGCACTTTTAATGAGAAAATGTGCCCCATGATGGTGGCAGTGTGTTTTACATGCTGTCACTTTTTGCAGCATTGTAAACATGCATTTTGTTTAAGATCAATGTCTAATGGGTGTAAAATGCATATACCAGCATCACAAATAAAAAAATAAAAAAAAAGGCTGTCCCAGTTGGTCAGGAGTTTCAAACTGAAGAAAACCAATTCACCTTTGAAGCCTGTTACAGCAGAAAGAAAAAGGATTTGGACAGCACTGAAGTCCTCAATATCCTAAAAATAATAACATAAAATGCAACAGATCACTCAAGGGACAGTAACCTAACTTTCACCTCCAATAATACAAGTAAACATCCAAAGTTGGCGTCAGCATAAAAGTTATTTATTACATAGAATCCAAAGTACATACAAATGACATTCATCTGTCACATGACTCTGCATCGAATCATTGGCCTCAGTGGTCATGGACCATCCATACATGAAGAGGCCACCAAGGCCAGTGATTGGCCACAGTGTCATTTAACTGAGGAACATGACGTCATCTGCATGGAGCACAGAGAGTGGAGGCTGCGTTGTAATGAAGTGGGCTATAGTAGTGATTTAAGTTATGTTTTCTATTTAACGCCTCAGTCTTTTTCACAGTAGTGGACAACCACTTTAATTTCGGCTTATACTCAAAGTTATGGTTAAAGATGTTTTCTCACCATGCGGTTTTGCAGTCACAGACAGCTTTTCTCTTACTCTGCCTTTGTTAGGTTGTGGGTGGTTCACACGGCTGATTTGGGCGCTGATTTCAGCCGTACTGCGCGCCGTATTTGCTCTGCAGTACGGCTGAAATCCGTCTCTGTCATTACGGTAATCCATAGTTCTCATAGAGAACTATGGGTTCCGTCTCCTCTCCTCGCTCGGCGAATCCGCCGAACTGAGAGAAAGTGACATGCACATAATTTACGGCGTGTACGCGCCGTGAATAATGAAAGTCTATGGGGTCGGCGAGCTTCCTGCCCCCCGCCCCTGCTGCACGGCAGCCGGCGTAATTGCGGGGCGACATCCGTCCCTGCAATTACGCCGGCATTCAGCCATGTGAACTAGCCCTAACAGTGATTAGCATATTTAGCTTCTCTGTAACTAAGTGCAGGGGATGTACTCTTCAGTAAACAAAAGCTGTCAGTGTTGTGAGGAGTGAAAATGATTGGATATCTATAAACAAAAGTAAATAATGAGTCTTCTCCGAGAGTGAGCTCAGTCCATGGTGACGTCACTCTCTGTTGTCTGTCTAGTAAGTGAGATTATGGACGTAACCATAAAAACCTGTGTGCACTCAGAGCAGATAAAATCTAATTTATCTCAAGACTAAAGTAAAATCAAAAGACTAATGTATTTAGAAAAAAGTTCAATTACCTGTCCCTACATGTTGAAAACTAATCTTTGTCATGATAAAACTACTTTAAGTGCTGAGCAAACTTAAATTTTCTTCACCTGCTTTTTACCTATCAGTAATTATTCTATACTGTATACTGGAAAATGTATTTCCTTCTTATTAGCTGAAAAATTGATCCTTATTAAAGAATTTCAGTTTCCATTGATTTATATCAAGGTTATTGATTTCCATGATAGAGAGTTTAACAGATGGTAAATGTTTACAGATTCAATCTTGAGTAGTTACATCTGGCTACAATTTACAACATAAAGCATCTGAACAATATTGTGTTTTTTCACAATTAAGGCACCGGGGACAGGAGTTGGATCCACTGGATCACCTAGAAGGGTTGGATTAACCTCCAGTGAGGAGTGTAGTCTAATGCGCCCCCCGGTATACACCAGAGCCCGCTGCCCAGTCGAACCCCAAATTGCTAACCCCGACATAGGCCCTCCAGGCAACAGCTGTTAAGCTGGTTAGCATGGTACAGTGGGAGAAGCATAGACGAGATCAAGGTACAAACAACAGGTCAGGGCAGGTGGCAGGCAAAGTGGAGACAAGAATGTTGTAATGGATTCAGCAACAGGTAAACAGATCAGAAATACATGCAGGAGTAGACAAATACAAGGAAGGAGACCAATAACTGGGCACATGCTGCTGGGAAGTATGCATCTAAATATCCTGTGGACTAAGGGGATAGGCTGGGAAAGAATAAATGGTGTGCTGGCCCTTTAAATCAATAGAAGTAAGTGCAGGCGCCACTTAGTGGCCAGAATCGGGGATGCAGCAGAGAAAGCAGCTGATGGAGGAGGGAGACACTAGTGAGGAAGCCGGCTGGGTTTAAAGTGGAGTGGGGACATGTGAGTACCAAGGAGGGGGAGTTGGGCCGGGAACCCCCGTGGACTAAGATCTGGACCATGGGGCGACCTGCCCTAGGGCCCGGAAGATGGCCGCAACCCCAGATCAGGTGCCAGAAGCTATGGTACCCCTCCTTAGGGTCGCTTTGCTTGTGGGCCAGAGCCTGTGAAATCGTTGGAGCAACACAGGAGCGTCTATATTTTCTTGTGGTTTCCACGACCTCTCCTCAGGACCATAGCACTTCCAGCATTTGAGGTAATAGACCTTGCCCTAGGAATGCTTCAAATCCAGGATCTCCTTGACCTCATAGGTGTCTTCAATACTAGCCAAAATGGAAGGAGGAATTACCTTGCTGGAGTACTGATTGAGGATCAGTGGTTTGAGGAGAAACAAATGAAAAGAATTGGAAATGCGATCAGATGGAATGGCGGAGCTTGTAAGACATCGGATTAAATTGCCAGAGGATGAGAAAATTCCCTAAATAACAAGGAGCCAGTTTCAAGCCTCGTAGGTGGAGGCGTACTGTATGTTTTTCGTGAACAGACAGACCTTGTCTCCAGGATGGAACACACAGACCGAGGTCTGTGCTTTTTGCTGTTTCTTCATTCAGGCAGAGGCCTGCAGAAGACTTTGGTGAGCTTGTTCCCAAATAAGCTAAAAGTTGCATAGTTGAGTGTCCACTGCTGAGACATCAGTGGTGGCTGCAAGAGGGAGCCTTGGGTGCTGATCGAAGATGATGTGGAATGGGATATCCTCTGAGGACTTGCTGGAATGATTGTTATAAATTCCACCCATGGAAGCAAGTCCACCCAGTCTTCTTGCCGTGCTGACACAAAGGGCCTAATGTATGAAAACTCTCTAGGTCTAAAACTCACCTTGATGCCCATAGCAACCAATCAGAGCGCCCCTCTCATTTTTCCAGAGCACTATATTAAATGAGAAGGGCACTCTGATTGGTTGCTATGGACAACAAAGTGAGTTTTAGACCTAGAGAGTTTTCATACATCAGGCCCAAAGTGATGAAGAGAGCCTCCCTGTATCTGGTTCACTAATTAAACTTGCCTGTTAATCTGTGGATGGTATGCTGAAGACAGGTTGAGCTGGATTTGGAGTTTGGAACAGAGAATCCACCAGAATTGGGAGGTAAATTGCACCCCTTTGTTGGAGACAATATGAGTTGGCATTCCATCTAAATGGAATATGTGGAGTAGGAAGAGGGAAGCCAACTTAGCCACAGGGAGGCCAGTTGGGTGGAGTTAAATGGGCCATTTCGGAGAAATGGTTCACAATGAGCAACATAACCTAGCAAATACAAAACAATAAGAGCCCAGAGGCTGTAGGAGGCCAGCAGGCTTTAGGTGAGAAATCTTGTTACAAGTACAATTAGGACATGCAGCAACAAAGTCCTTAACATTCTGCACTAGAGTTGGCCACCAATAGCGTCAGAAGACCAATTTGAGGGATTTGTGACCACCTCACTGACAGGCGACATGAGCTGGATGCACACACATCTTCCCCGAAGGAATTTCATGCAGTTTTGATGTAGCATGTGACTTTCAAGGGGTATGATGTGCATGTGGGTCAGAGGCCCATGATAGCGCATCCGCTTTGACATTTTGACTGCTGGCCGAAAGGGGAGGCAGAAGTTGAAATGGCAGAAGAAGAAGAACCAGTGGGCTTGACAAGGGTTTAAGCACTATGCAGTTTAGAGATACACTAGTTTTTATGATCTGTGCAGATTGTTAGGGGATGAAGAGCGCCCTTCAGCAAGTGGTTCCACTCCTTCAAGGCAAAGTTAATGGCCAGCAGAATTTGCCCCTGGCAGATTTCTGTAAGAGGACAGCTCTGGCACCGAGTAAGGAGGCATCAACTTCCTAGAATAAAGGCATCTCCAATGTACAATGCAGCACTGTTGCAGATGAGAAGGCAGAGAGAATGCTTCATCTGCTTCAAGAGTTCACAAGAGGAGACTTCTGCCCTTCTTGGTGGGAACAACAATAGGAGTCACATGGGTAGAAAGTGCGAGATGAACTGGCAATAATAATTTGCGAATCTGTAAATTGGTGGATGGCTCAGAGGCCCACAGGGTGTAGCCTGTTGAGAACTGCAGTCACCTTGTCGGGGTCCATTTATAAACCTTGCAGGGGTGTAGCCACAGGGGGTGCAGCGGTAGCAGTCGCTACCGGGCCCAGCAGCTTGAGGGGGCCCAAATGCCCTCCTGTCACATAAGAAGATACCAGCATTGTAAATGGTGCATGGTAACTGGCGGGCCCCATTTCACTTTTCTCACTAGGGCCCAAGAGCTTGAAGTTAAGCCTCTGAAACCTTGGGCTGAGACTATGGACCCCAAAAATGGTAGACTGAAGCAATTGAAAAGGCACTTTTCCCCTTTGGTGCAGAGAATGTTTTTTCTGAGATGGGTCAGTACCCTGTGGACGTGGGTTCGGTGGGAGTCGAGATCTGGAGAAAAGATCAAGATGTCATGCAGATAGAACAGGGAGACCAAGAGAAGCAGGGCTGGAAGGCAGTAATTTTGTGGCTACAACTACATGAGGGGGACTCAGAATCAAGATGCAAGAGGAAAGACAATGGTCACTCCATCACATCACTTCACCAGTTCACCAATCAATTTCAGGAGCATGAGTGTGCATCCAGGGGAGTCCCAGGAGTATAGCACTGGAGGAACAGGGGAGCATAAAAATGAAGATGCATTCTTGGATCAGCACTCCCACAAGCTTAGTGAAAGGTTTCGTGTGGTACTGGATAGTAAAGGAGAGGACTGCCCCATTGAAAGAGAAGACGGAAAGTGGCTTGGCCAGGGAAGTCACAGGCAAGCTATACTTGGCAACTAGGGAAGGATGGAAAAAGTTTCCCTCAGAGCCAGAGTTCACAAATGCTGCCACCTGAAGTCTGCAGTCAGATGGAAGGACTAGAGTGACCAGCAGGCTCATATGTGGAGAGGAGGTATCTTCACCCAGGATCACCTCTCCCATGAAGCCTAGGCTCTGGAGTCCCAGACGGAGGGGGCAGTCCTTCAGTAGATGCTCCTCAGTTCCACAATGGAGACAGAGGCCGAAGTTCCGTCAACGCGCCTTTTCTTCTACTGACTGGTGGGCTCTCTCCACTTGCATTAGTTCTTCATGCGGCACAGAAGGTGTTAACTGGAGTGGGAACTAGAAGACAGATGGGGGAACCATATGGATTTCTGAGGGCTCTCAATGCTGTGAATCAGCTGTCAATGTGGGTGGCCAGCATGAAAAGGGTGTCTAATGTGGTAGGCAGGTCGCGACTGGCAAGCTTATCTTTGATACAACCTGCTAAACCTCCTCAGAAGGTAGCCACTAAAGCCTCGTTGTTTCAGGACAATTTAGAAGATAGAGTCTGGAGCCGCACTGCATACTGGTCCACAGTGGAATCTCACTGACTAATCCATCGAAGATAAGATGTAGCAGAGCAGGTATGTCCTGGTTCCTCAAAGAGCTTACACACGGCAGCCAGGAGATCCATCAGACTGGCAGTCAGTAGATCTCCTCATTCCCAGAGGGACGTGACCCAGGCCAGTGCTTCGCTGGAGAGCAGGGAAATGAAAGGCATTTTCGCTTGGTCCGAGATAGACTAGTGGACCCTGATCTCAAAATGCATAGTACACTGGTTCAGGAACCCACAACAGGCTTCGTGGTCTCCAATATAGCAAGGAGGAGGTGGCAGGTACAAAGGGCAGCTGCTTGGAATCACGGGGAGCCAAGTAGGCATCTGAACAGGAACCAGAGCAGAATTCGGAGCTAAAGCGGCTGCCAAAAATCGGGTTGCCAGGTTCTGCAGCATCCGGAATAGTTGCTCTTAACTGGCACCCTGGAGCGTAATTTCTAAGGTGAGGCTTTGCACACCTGGAAGAGGGACATCAGCAGGATCAGTTGTACTGTCACAATTAAAGTACCAAATAAAGGAGGTGGTACCGCTGGATCGCTGCTACAGTATTTTTGACGCTTTGGAAGATTTCTGAAGCAATTTCATTTGTATTAAATCTAATATATGTCATAATTTCATATAAAAACAGTTTCATTTGTTTTAAATCTAATATATGTCATAATTTCATATAAAAACAGTAAATACATATAAGACACATGTTCTAAGGTTTAGATCTTCAACCATATAGAGTACACATAATATATGGTACCAAAAACCTAAAACAGAAAAAATGGAAAATGCAATAAAAATGACTTAAAAAAATTATCTCTCACATTATTCTGGCATAATCCTAATTGACCTAAACCATGTAAGGTTTATTTGATTTCATTGAAGATAGTGTGAAAAACATGCATATGTGTCTTTTATACAGTGTCTGTAAACTTCTGGTTTCAACTGCATATGTAATATATAATAAATTACTGAACAGTGTAGGCTTGGCATGAAAGTATTGTATAAATAGGGAACTTCTCAGACATGATCCTATCCTATTCTATCAATATGCCATAGATGTCTGACAGGTGCAGAGCCTAACTCTGAATCTGCACCTACCTTGTGAAGGGGCTCCTGACCCTGACCTTGAAGACAGAAGTTTAGGGCTCATTTTTGCGGCACTCTCTATTCATTTCAGTAGCAGACTACTTGGCAGTACTCAGAACTTCCCTTGAACAGAATGGAGAGTACCTTGCAAGTGCGACTTACTCTCCATTCTGCACTGAAATTTTCAGGGGCCCATTCTTAAAACAGGAATGGGTTGTAGAGTTACGACCTGTACCTGTCAGACATTTACGGCATATTCTATAGATATGCAATAAATGTCTGAGATGGAAACACCCAATAACCTGTTACTAAAACTAATGGTAGCAAGAGTTGATGCAGTAATTAGTGTTTTTTTGCTTATTGTTATATTTCATTATAGAGCTGGATTCATTAAACATATAAAGCATGGAATGGACTAAAAGAGAATCCTAAACTCTTGAAAATAGATAAGGCTACTTAAAAACATAAAATAAAAAATTCCTTAAAGGGACTAATCTATGAGTACAACCCCTGACTATACTACATATCCAAATGGGGAAAACCAACATCAAAGAGCAGGGATTTCTGTTTAACACTCTCACCTATTTATCAGCATTGAGGGCTAGAGCATCTGTCTCTCTGAAACATTCAGTGCAATCATGAATTACATGGTTGCCCATTCAATTGTATGGACATGATATAATGTCACATTTTTTCCTGGAGTGACTGCTATAAGCAGACACACATTTAAAAGCATGTTCCCATCTTGCACTTTGATAGTATATCGATTAGAACCCACGCCTATCTTGGGAATGGGCCCCCGAAAGTCTCAGTACAGAATGGAGAGTGGGTTGCATTTGAGCACAACTCTCCATTTTGTTCTATGAGAGTATAACTGAACACACCCATTCCCCTGTACATGGAACTCCCATAGAACAGAATAGAGAGTTTTATGCAAGCGCGATTGACTCTCTGTTCTGTTCCAAGACTTTTTAGTGTAAATTCCTGAAAAAGTTGCGGGTCCCACGTCTATCACACGTTGATGACTTGTCCATTTAACATGCCATCAAAGTGTGAGATGGGAACACCTCTTTAAGTGTTTTCTCCACATTACAGAGGAATAGATGAAACCAACAATTCATGGCATTTGAAGCATGTTACACCAGGAAACTAAAATAAAGTTTTCATATGTCACCGCTATACAATTTACTTATAAATTTGCTGTATGCTAATTATAAACTATTAAGAGGTCATAACACATGTATTTTGTTATATCACATTTTTATTGTCTTGTTAAAATTCACATGTGGTTATATCCATGCCAGACGATAAATGTTTATATGTTGGATGTATACTGCATGTATTTTGGCTCCTTTGGCCACATCTCAATGGACTTACTTGATGTAAACTGTGAAACATAATTGGTTATTTTTTTCCCTTCTTCTTTCAACTGTCTTCTGCCCAGCCCATGTGTTCTGGAGAGTACACAGTCCACATAGATGTCCCAGAAAAGTTGTGCTAGGTCCCAAAACAGAATACCATGCTTAAAATTGTCAGATGATTTCAGATATATCATAAAGTCCCAGAATCCAGCCACAGAATCTGCTATCCTGGGCTTTTTCATCTCCAGTAAGATAGCTGTTGATGTCTCCCAGCATTGGGGATCTGCACGACCCAGGGCAAGTGGGTCAACTTGACCATGGCAACAAATGGAATGAATGCAAAATATTCCCAGTAAAAGCAGTAAACATGTTAGCTGCATGCTATAGGTTGCTTGTCCAGTGCGTCCAGTGCACATGTCACTTCCAGGGCTCCTTAAATAAAAATACACAAACAATGAGATATTAGTATATTATATAATAATATTATAGGAAAAATCATATATACACAACATTTTGCTCTGCTATTCCCAGCTTTCCATGAATTTCATGAACTAACACAGTCAAAAAAATGAAAGACGAGATTAGGATTAGGGCAGAATGTGTTATCATGAAGATACAACACCCACTATCACAACGCATTTGATTTTTTGTGTTTGTCAACCAATGATCAAGTGACAACAGTAACATATTGGTATACACAGTTGAGTAGCATTATTATTACCACCAACTACTATACAGAGTAATCACTGTGTGCAGCACGGACAGCAGCTATATTGGCTGGAAGTGAATTAATAAGGTCCTGGTGGGTTGTCACAAGTATCTGGAGCTGTGCTGACTGCATCTCAAAGCTGCTGGAAGGTATACAGAGGACAACAATCAAAGTAGTCCCAAAGATGCTCAGATGGGTTAAAATCTGGGGAATTAGGGAGCCAGGTTAGTACTTGGAAGTCTTGGTCATGTTCTTCTAACCAATGTCAGACCTGTCTAGCCATATGACATTTCGTTGTCTTTCTGGAAGATCCCATCCACTATTGGAAAGACAATCAGCATGCATGGAGGTATGTAATCTGCAAAGATGGATTTATATCCAAATCAATTGAAAGTGGACCCACAGAATGCCATTAAACATTCCACAGATCAGAATGCTACCACCACCAGCTTTTGGTCTTACAGCGATGGTTGCAGGATTTTTGTTCTCTGAAATCTTAGACTGATATGAAATTGTCCATTCAATTGATGAATTGGAAAATGTGACTCAACAGGGAAGGCAACATTGGTCATATTCTGATAGTGCCATGAAAATTTTAAACTTTTCTGTTGATGCAAATTTATTAGAAGAGGTGAAGTGACCATCCATGGTGTGGGGGCTTAGAAATTTAGTAGTAATTTTTCTCATTTTCAAGAAAATTTGCAACATTGATTTTTTAGCCACCAGCCCAGTTCTGACATGGCTTTGAGGTGCCTGTATGTTAGATACCAAATATAAATGACTACATCTAAGAAACTACATCACTTAAAGTATGCACAACTTCATTTAGCAACAGAAATTAAAAAGTCTAAGTGAGATTACAAAATTTCACTTTTTTTTGCAGTTTTTCTATTTTTATCCATTATTCAATGGAACACAATAGAAGTGACCAGGGAAATGCAAGTTAATATCTATCCCCCCAATTTAAAAATGTTTACAGCTATCCTATATGTGGCCTTAGTGCACTATTTGGTTCAACCACAAGCCTCAGATTATGAGAGAGCATTTACTGGAATCTGGGGTCTCATTTTCATTATGATTTTCTTTAGACACCATTACAGGTGCCAAATAGCGTTGTCTCCTTTATATGCCTTGCCATGTGCCCAAAAAGCATTTTACACCCACATATAGTGACATCACAGGCAGCCTGGAAATCTTTGTTAGGCTCTAGGGCTGTCAGGTAATCCACTTGCAGCTGCGATTATATCATGCAACGGACCCTGCCCCACTTCTGGCAGTCTATCTGTAGAGCACATGAACTGAATGCGCATTTCTGGTCACGCGCCAGAGCCTCTCACAGGTGCCGGACTGAGAGACGAGCACTCGGTCCCAGATCCACGCATGCACACAGTACAAGCCAAAATAATAAACGCTACTACCCCACATATACAGTGAAGGAAATAATTATTTGATGAATTGCTGATTGTGTAAGTTTTCCCACTGCCAAAGATATGAACAGTCTATGATTTTAAGGATAGGTTAATTTTAACATTCAGAGATAAAATATCCAAAATAAAATCCAGAAAATCACATTGTATAAAATATATAAATATATAAGTATTTCACCCAATACCAACCATTAAGAGTTCTGGCTCCTACAGACCACAGATTCAATTAATCAGTCAGACTCTAAACTCTACAACATGGGCAAGACCAAAGAGCTTTCTAAGGATGTCAGGGACAAGATCATAGACTAGCACAAGGCTGGAATGGGCTACAAAACAATAAGTAAGGTGAGAAGGAGACAACTGTTGGTGCAAAATTAAGAAAATGGAAGAAATACAAAATGATTGTCAATCGACATCGATCTGGGGCACCATGCAAAATCTCACCTCATGGGGTATCCTTGATCATGAGGAAGGGGAGAGATCAGCCTACATCTTCACAGGGGGAACTTGTTAATGATCTCTAGGCAACTGGAACCACGTCACCAAGAAAACAATTGGTAACAAATTACTCGTAATGGTTTAAAATTCTGCAGTGCAGCAAGGTCCCCATGTGCAGGCCCGTCTGAAGTTTGCCAGCAAACACGAGAATGATTCTGTGAGTCATTGGGATAAGGTGCTGTGATCAGATGAGACAAAAATATAGTTCTTTGGCATCAACTCAACTCTCCGTGTTTGGAGGAAGAGAAATGCTGCTTATGACCCAAAGAACAACGTCCGCATTGTCAAGTATGGAGGTGGAAACATTATGTTTTGGGGGTGTTTCTCTGCTAAGGGCACAGGACTACTTCACCGCATCAATGGGAGAATGGATGGAGCCATGTACTATAATATAAAAGCCACATGTGCCCAAATAGGATATATGAGTAAGGGCATTCCCATATAACGATATTTCTACCCGGTTATACAAACAAATATCAAAAGAAAAACCACAATTACCAGTATAATCCTAGGACTCAATCAAAATGAACCTTTATTAACCCCTTAACGACCCTGGACGTATGGGTACCCTACATGTTTGGTATTGGCGGATGTGTATCAACCTGTAGAATACAGATAATACAATATATTTACCGAAGATTGAAAGTCGTAAAAAAAAAACACCCACAAACATGGCGAAAGTACATTTTTTTCACAGTTTATCCCACTTGGAATTTTTTGGCGGTTTCTCAGTATATTCTATAGTACAGTTAATAACACCATTAGAAAGTATATCTTGTCTCGCAAAATAAAAGCCCTCATAGGTCTATGTAGGTGGAAAAATAAAAAAGCTATGGCTCTGGGAAGGCGAGGAGGGAAAAAACAAATGTGTCGACAAAAAAACACGCAAGGTCCTTAAGGGGTTAATATACCACTAAAAACACTACAAAAACTAAAACCTATCCCTACACTAATCCCTTACACAAAACTACAACTACCTATCAAGAAAAATGGGGAAACCGCCCCAATGAGGGCGCCCCCACTAGGAACCTAAACTATCAGATCCTAATATAGCCCTAAAACACAATGCCATATAAACAAATACAACAAATATATAAATCACACCAATTCCCTGAAAATATTTAAATGGCACTAAATAGGAGTATAATAACACATCCACAAAATGGTCCTAATAGCTTATAAACAAACATCCAACGTGTTTCACTCCCCTAAATCTATAAAGAGGATCATCAAGGACAAAATATAGGTAATAGGGAAAGAAAAATTAAACAAACAATAAAGAACACATACAAAAAAAAAAAAAACAAAACAAAATGGGCAAAAAAAAATATAAAAAATATATACAAAAAAGCTTATATCCCAAAGCAAAATAATAATAGGAAAAAGGTGCTTAAACCCCATATGTAGAGCAATGAGTTCAGCCCAATTAGGCCAAAAAGCATTTAAATGGATCCCGTATAGTTCAATCCTTTATCAGGATCAGCAACAGGTGATAAGGTAGCTAGAAAAGCGCTTGAAAGCGTATAAAAAAATTTCCAAAAAACTGGAAAAAAATTATAGTAAATAAATAAATAATAACTAGAGCGGACAATTCTTTGACTTACCATTGATCTCGATGTCCAACAATCGCCACTGCTTAGGCCCGCCCCTGATCGCGCGGCCCAAACCCCACGGGGACCCTCCAAACCCAAAAACCAATCTCTTTTAAAAGTACGGATAGTGATTTAATCACAATTTTAGAGTATGAAATTTTTTAAATCCTAACCCCCACTTTGTGGGTTTCCAACAATCGAAGCAACCAATTTGGGTGCAGCGGGTAAAGAAATATGAGTGACAACAAAATCCCCAAATATTCTTCCCTTTTTTAAAGGGTTTTAAAAACTTTTGGGAACAAATCAATGAATTCACAAGTCTGATCCTGGTAAAAAGGGGCCCAGAAGGAAGAGAAAACCCTCTAATGGGCAGAGCAGGTGTAAGGGCAAAAAAAAATTTCAATTACTTAGTTCCCTATTTGTGAGGCCGAAAAAAACAAGGGGACATGTATGATCGGGCTTTTCCCCGTTTTTTGGCGTATATTGGCCAAACACCTAAACCCCCGCGTGGGACCCGGGGATTCAGTTTTAGGGCAGGTTTTCGCCATTTTCCCCGGCCCCCCATGAAGGGGGCGGGCAGTGGGCGCGGTTGGGCCGGGGTTTAGCTTTCCGGGGGCGGACGCGGCGCCTCAAAAAACTCCGAGGTTTTGTCGATGGCATTTGGCAAAGGCGCGTCCCCAACGCCCCGGGCAGCTCCGACACGACCAGGTTTTTTTGGTCAAAAATCCCCCGGCAGAGGGAAGTGAACGGTTGGAACATCGAGAAGCGAAGAAGAAAAGGGACGGGCGCGCTCCTTAGGGTTTTTTAAGAAAAACGAAATCAAATGTAAAAGGCGAATTTAAAAAATAAATAAAAAACCATTTTAAACAAAATTTAAATGGGGGAAAAAGAAAAAAAAAAATTTTAATTTAATTTAAAACATGTTTATTTTTTTTCCTTTTTTTTTTGTTTATAAAAAATAAACATAATTTTTATTTATTTAATTTTTTTTTTCGTTTCCCCCATATTATATTCATTTTATTACACTGGGGCCACTTCGTGTCTTATAATTTTAATTGGCCGTTACAGTTTTTATTTTTAGATTGCATTTGAAAAAAACCCATAGGGCTTTGTGGCTTTCCCCCTTGGGCCAAATAACGGCGCCTCTTTTTTAACTTAGCCAAACAAGGCGCCAGAATTTCTTTCCCAAGAAAATCTAGAAAAGTGCTCGCGCTTTTGGCTAACGGACCCCCCCCCGCGCTTCAACCAAAAGTGTTTTTTTTATTTTTACTGTATTTTGAACGTCCCGCCTTGAATATGATTTTTCAAATTTTTCCCCCATAAGATATAAAGGGGCATTGTCGCTCCTATTTGATTTGGGCAATTTTTCCCCTAGGTATTAAATGGCATTGTCGCCCCAATTTTGATGGCTGGTTTTTTGCCCAAAGAGAATAGCTTAAAAAAAATTGAATTACTGTATTTTTCCCGGGGATTTTCTCCCATTGCAATTCCCCATGTCGCCGGGGCCCGGGACAAACGCGTTGTTTGGGGGTTTTTAAATGCCTTTTTTTGTAAAAAAAGGTTCGTCTTTATCTATAATGTTTCACATTAAAAAAATTTTTTTTATTAATTTCTTTTATGCCGCACGGGGGCTGAAGCCCGGGTTTCAGAGCGCCCCTCCTTTCCCTAGACTATAATGGAGAAGTAGCTTTGCCTCTGATTGGTGGGGATATCCAAGCCACCGAGCTCAGCCCCTCAGCTCTTTTTCTGTTTTTTACTGTAATTTTAACTGTCCCCCTTTTATTTTGATTGTCCAAATTCTCCCTAGGATATAATGGGCTTTTTTGCCCTATTTATTTTGGTTTTACTCTTCAAGGGTTTTTGGGCACTGTCGCTCCTATTCTGATTTGGGCCAAAATTCCATGGGGTATAATGGGTCTTTTCGCTCCTATTCTGATTGTTTTGGCTTCTGCCGCCAAAAGAATAGCTTTAAACATTTGAATTTTGTATTTCCCCGGGAATTCTCCTTTGCATTTTCCTAGACGCCCGGTCTCGGGGAAAACGCTTGTTTGGGTTTTAAAAATGCTTTATTTTAAAAAGGATTCCCCTTTTATTGATAATGTTTTTACACTTAATAAAAATGATTTTTTTTATTAATGCTTCATGCCGCACGGCGCTGAGAGCCGAGATTGCATTGCGCCCATCTCTCCATAGACTATAATGGGAGAAGTAGCTCGCGCTCTGATTGGCTGGGATAGCCAAGCACCCGCTAGCTCCGCCAATCACCTCTTTTCAGCAATTTTACAGTATTTTGAACTGTCCCGCCGTGGATTCTGATTGGTCTAAACTTCTCCATAGGCTAGAATGGGTCTCTGTCGCTCCTATTCTGATTGGCTGAGCTAGCCAAGTCCCCGGTAGCGTAACCAATCAGCTCTTTTCACCCATTTTTACTGTATTTTTGAACTTTTCCCCCCGTGGATTCTGATTGGTCTAAACTTCGCCATAGGTTTTAATGGTTCACTGTCGCTCCTATTCTGATTGG
Organism: Phyllomedusa bahiana; assembly: GCA_025379985.1. NCBI lineage: Eukaryota > Metazoa > Chordata > Amphibia > Anura > Hylidae > Phyllomedusa > Phyllomedusa bahiana. Next base: position 63,466 of record JAODAL010008879.1, on the reverse strand, counting down.
CCGGTTTATGCCGACCAATCTGAATAGCTTTCGGAATTTGAATTACTGTATTTCCCGGCAATTTCCAATATCCTAATTCTTGAATTAGGATATTGGAAAGTGATTTTATTTTATGTATTTTTTATTTTTAAGCTTTCAGCTCTTTTCCTGAGAATGTTGATTTTTGATTCATACTCCGCACCGACATGTGGAATGATTTCTCGCTGTTCCAGCCTGTCTCGCAGCGGAACTGTTTTTCGACGCAGTCCCGCACGGCGCCTAAGTCCCGCACTGCGCCCATGTCCCCGCACTGTGCCGCACACACACTGGCGAGGCGCAGGGGACTTTTCCCCGCATGTATGAGTGCGCTACCTTCGGCGGCGAATCATAGGCGCAGCCCCGCACTGCGCCTCAGTCCCCGCACTGCGCCTAACACACTGGCCAGGCGCGGCGGACTTTTCCCCGCGTGTATGACCGCACTACCTCTGGCGCCGAATCATGAGCGCAGCCCCGCACTGCACCTCGGACCCGCACTGCGCCTAAAACACTGGCAAGGCACGGCGGACTTTACAGGCTATGTATGAGCGCGCCCCGGCCCCGACATAAATCAGGCGCAGATTCCGCCGGAAAACTGGCGGAAAGGTGCGCCCCGACCCGGCGGGATTCATACATGTGGCCCAAGATGTCCATCCAGTTCAGCCTGTTGTGCTAAAGTGTTGATCCAGAGGAAGGCAAAAAACCCCAATAAGGCGGGAGTCTATTGTCCTCATTTTAGGGAAAAAATTCCTTCCCGACTCCAATCTGGCAATTGGAATAATCCCTGGATCAATGACCCTACTCCAGAGTCCTAGTCATTATAACTTGTTATATTATTACGCTCCAGAAATGCATCCAAACCCTTTTTGAACTCTATTATTGAATTCATCAAGACAATTTCCTCGGCAAGAGAGTTCCACAGTCTCACCGCTCTAACAGTAAAGAATGCCTTTCTATGTTTATGTAGAAACTTTCTTTCCTCAAAACGTAGAGGACGCCCCCTTGTTCTTAATACAGTCCTAAGTATAAATAAATCTTGAGAGAGATCTCTATATTGACCCTTAATATATTTGAACATATTAATCATGTGACCCCAAAGCCGTCTTTTCTCTAAACTAAATAACCCTAATCTTGCTAATCTTTCTGGGTATTGCAGTCCACACAGCCCTTTTATTATTCTTGTTGCTCACCTTTGTACCTGTTCTAGCTCTACAATGTCTTTCCTGTGCACTGGTGCCCCAAAAAAATTGTACACAATATTCCATGTGTGGTCTAACCAGTGACATAAAATGGGAGAATAATGTTTTCATCATGTGCATCTATGCCACTTTTAATGCACCGAATAATCCTATTTGCCTTGGCGGCTGCTTCCTGGTACTGGCTGCTACAATTAAGTTTACTGTCCACTAGGATTCCCAAGTCCTTCTCCATTTCACTTTTACCCAGCATTTTTCCATTTAACATGTAATTGTGTAATGGATTTTTCCTCCCCAGGAGGGCAGTGAAGAGGCACAAAAAAGCTATAAGGAAAAAAATTAAATATGTAAAAATATGATTAAGGCAGCAAAGCTGGAGACGTATTGCCATAGAACGTAAAAGTAACCCCAAAATATTTTTTAACTATATAAATAGTAAGAAGATTAAAAAAGAATAATGTTGACTGTTTAAATAGTACTCGGAGAGACTAATAGAGGGCGATGAAATGAGAAAAAGCAAACCTATTAAAATATTTCTCTCCACTGTATTTACAGGGAGGATTGAGTCTTCCTGTTTGATTAAAACAAAGGGAGAGGTAAATTCCAACTTAAATGTTTCTTGTCTACCAGGAAAGAAGTGCAGCTGCAGCTCCGCCTTAGGAAGCTTAAAATAATAATGACAAATCCCCAGGCCATGACGGTATACACCCGCGTGTCACTTAGGGAGTTATTGTAATGTGATAGATAGGCCCTATTCTATTATTTATGGACTGTATAGTAACGGGGTATGTCCAAAGGATTGGCGCATAGCAAATTGTGGTGCACTATATTCAAAAGGGAAGTAAAGGTATACACCGGAACACCAAACTATGCGAAAAGGGTGTTTTTTTATTTTCAGGAAAAGGCAATAATATGCCAAAATGCTCCATAGATGGGACAAATTTAACAGTAAGAATCTGATTACTGACAAAAATTCAAAGTTAAAATAAAGTGGGATTGGTTGCAGATGTCTGTAATGTGTGACTGTTTCGGCCGGCAGGCCTTTATCAAACCAATTCTGTAGTAAGATTGGGCTGAGTATGTATAAGTATAGGCAGCATACAATATGAGAATCTTGAGGCAGAGTTAATCAGTAATACACGGTGAAGATTATATGAGGCAACTGGGCTGATAAGAGGGAAGATCCCGGAGGCACGTCCTGGCAGGAAGAGGGGAGCTGTGCAGTAATCAGATTCTTACTGTTAAATTGTCCATTACTATGGAGCATTGGCATATTATTGCTTTTCCTGTAAATAAAAACCCTTTTTAGACATAATTTGGTGTGTCGGTGTATACCTTTACTGTCTAGAGACTGGTCATTTGAGACCTTTTACACCAGAGCACCTTTAACCTAATTTCACCTCTAGGTGTGCATGACTTATTTCTACTACAATATTCAAAATGCGGGTGGCAAAAAGGGTCGAAAAGTGATCCTGGAAACTAGAGGCGGTAACCTTAACCTCTGTTGTGGATAAAATGTTTGTAGGTTTTCTAAGAGATGCTTTCCAAGGTATATCAACAAAGCTTATCATTGAGGAAGTTTAGTTCCAGATCTGGATCGGGGTGAGCACTGGATGTCATATATTTGGTTTTTTACTGTTTCCACATACAAGGTGTGTAAGTAAATGGAGAATGCTTGGACAGCGGGAAAAATGTGTGCAAGTGGGTAAGTAAAACTGGCTCACTGATAGAAAAGCTAGGGTGGTATTTAACGGTGCATACTCAGACTGGATCCATGTTACTAGTGGGGTAACACAGGGTCTCAGTATTGGGCTCTTATCTTTTAATATTTTCATAAATAATCTTACACAGGGATTGCACAGTTAGGAATAGCATTCTTTGCATGATGATACTAGGCTCTTTTTAAGGAATCCACCACAATAGAGGATATGGTGTTATTACAATGGGATCTGGATTGGTTGGAGGCGTGGGCAGAGAAGTGCAGATGAGGGTTTAACACAGATAATGCAAGGTTATGCATTGGGGAAGAAAAATCCATACTTGATTACATGTTAAATTGAAAAAACACTGGTAAAGTGACATTAGAGAAGACTTAAGAATCCTGGTGGACAGTTAATTACTGTAGCAGCCTGTGTCAGGCAGCAGCAGCCAAGGCTAATTTGATCATGGGTTGTAATAAAAGGGGCATAGAGGAACATGATCTGTGAAATTATTCTCCCATTATAAAAGTCACTGGCTTAGACCACACCATTGGAATATTGTGTGCAGTTTTGGGGCTCCTGTGCTCAGGAAAGACATTGTTGAGCTTGAACAGGTACAAAGGCGGGCAACAAAAATATTAAAAGGATGGTGGATGCATATACCCAGGAAAAATTTAGCAAGGTTAGGGTTATTTATGTTAGAGAAAGAGAAAAAGATGGCTTTGGGGGGACATAATAAATATGTTTAAATATTTTAAGGGCCAATTAGAGATTCTCGCTAGATTTATTCATTACCCAGTACTGTAATATAGACAAGGGGGGCATCCTCTACGTCTTGAGGAAAGAAAGTTTCTACATAAACATAGGAAAGGGATTCTTTACTGTTAGTGGGGGTGAGACTGTGGAACTCTCAGCCAGAGGAAATTTGTCCATGGTGAATTCACTAACTGAAGTTCAATGAGAAAGGGCTTTGGATGCATTTCTGGAGCGTGATAATATTACAAATGTGACTAGATTCTTGAAGAAGGGTCTGGATACATTTCTAGATGTAATAGAACAAGTTGTAGTGGACTATGATTTGGAGAAGGGTCTGGATTAGAGATGGGCAAATTCCGGAAAATTCGTTTCGTTCACTTCGCGATATTTTCTGCAAAAAATAACTTCGTTCCGATTACTTCGGGATGAATCACGTTATTAAATAACAGCTATTTCCAGGCTGCACAAGAGCCTGCAGGGTGCTGGTTTAGAACGTTGTGCCATGCTTTAATATGCAGAGGGTGCTTGGTTTGGTCTTTCATACATTGTTGTGTTTTAGTTGTCACGCAATGACTGCGCGTCTTTTGAACGTTCACTATAAATTCCTGGGACTTAAGAGGGCAAAAATGACGAAAAAACTGAAGGCGGGATGTTGCTGCTAAAGTCATGCCAGAGAAGCTGGATAAAACAAAGCTGGAGTGCTCAGGTGGCAAATTAGTGGACAGAGTGTGGAGGTGACGGTGGCAGCCACAGCAGCTAGGTCAGACAGTGATCAACATGGACATTTGGAGGTGGCAAAAACAAGGATTAGGCCACAGAGTGCTCAATGCACAGTGTGGAGGTCACGCAGCAGCCAATGGACAGCGCTTGAGGTCAGACAGTGGATACTTTGGGGGAAGAGTGGTAGGTACAGGCATCAGCCACAGCAAGCAGCATGAGGTCAGACAGTGGACAATGGTAAGAGTCTGTAGGTCAAGGCTGCAGCCACAGCAGCAGCATGAGGTCTGCAGTGGGCATATGAACAGTGGGTAGGTCAACGGCAGCAGCCACAGCAGCAGCATGAGGTCAGGACAGTGGCACAATGAATACAGTGTGTAGGTCACGGGCAGCAGCCACAGCAGCCGCATGATGTCAGACAGTGGCACAATGACATTCTGGATGGGGGTGGCAAAACAGGAGAAGGCCACTGAGTGGGACAAATGACACTGTGTGTAGGTCCACGCAGCAGCCACAGCAGCAGCATGAGGTCAGACAGTGGAAATGACGTGGGGAGGTCACGGGCAGCAGCACAGCAGCAGCATGCGGTCAGGCAGTGGCCACAATGAACATTCTGGAGGTGGCAAAAAACAGGAGTAGGCCACAGAATGGGACTATGGACACAGTGTTGTAGGTCACGGAAGCTGCCTCAACTGCAGCCATTGAGGTCAGACAGTGGCACATGACAGAGTGTGGAGGTCACGCTGCAGCACAGCAGCGAGCATGAGTCAGACAGTTGCACAATGATAAAGTGTGTAGGTAACGGGCCAGCTTGCCACAGCTGAGCATGATGTCAGACAGTGGCACAATGGACATCTGGAGGTGGCAAAAAACAGGTAGTAGGCACAGAGTGGGACAAGACACAGTGTGTAGGTCACGGCAGCAGCCCACAGCAGAGCAATGAGGTCAGACTGTGGCACAATGACTGAGTGTTGGAGGTCACGGCAGCAGCCTCAGACAGGCAAGCATGAGGATCTGGCAGTGGCACAATGACATTTCTCGGAGTGGCAAAAAAAGGAGTAGCCCACTGAATGGGACTATGAAACATGTGTGTAGGTCACGGCGCAGCCACAACAGCAGCATGAGGTCTGACAGTGCACATGACAGAGTGTGATGGTCACGGCCAGCAAGCCCACTGCAGCGCATTGAGGTCAAGGCGCAGTGGCACAAGACATTATGGAAGGTGGCAAAAAAACAGTGTTGGCCACAGAGGGTGCAATAACACAGGGTGGAGGTCACGGCAGGCAGCCACAGCGCAGGAGGTCAGGCAGTGGCTCAATGTCATTCTGGAGGTGCAAAAACCGAGTAGGCCACAGAGAGGGACAATGAACTAGTGTGGAGTCACGGCAGCCGGCAACAGCAGCAGGCATGAGTCAGGCAGTGGCACAATGACATTCTGAAGGTGGCAAAAAATGGAGTAGGCCACTGGAATGGGAACATTGACACAGTGTGGAGGTCAGGGACAGCAGCACGCAGTTAGCATTGAGGTCAGTAACTGTGGCACAATACATTCTGGAGGTGGCAAAATATGAGTAGGCCACAGAGTGTCACAATGACAGAGTGTGGAGGGTGACAGGCGGGCAGCAGCATGAGGTCAGACAGTGGCACAATGACATTCTGGAGGTGCAAAAAAAGGAATAGGCCTCAGGTGGCACAATGACAGAGTGTGTAGTTCACAGTAGCAGCAAGCAGCAGCATTAGGTCAGACCAGTGGACTCAATGACCACAGTGTGGATGTCGGGCAGGCACCAGCAAAAGCAGCCAGCATGAGGTCAGGCAGTGGCACAAATGAATTCTGGACATGGTGGCAAAAACAGGAGGAGGCCAAGAGTGGGTCAATGAAACAGCTGTGGGAGGTCACGGCTGCAGCCACAGCAGAACATGAGGTCAAACAGTGGCACAAGGACACAGTGTGGGAAGGTCAAGGGGCAGCACAGCACAGCAGGCAGCATGAGTGTCAGGCAGTGGCTCTTTGACTTTCTGGAGGGTGCAAAAAACAGGGTGTAGGCCACAGTGTGGGAAATGACACAGTGTGTAGGTCACCGGGCAGCAGCCACAGCACAGCTGAGGTCAGGACAGTGGCTCAATGACATCTCTGGAGGTGGCAAAAACAGGTGTAGGGCCACAGAATGGGACAACTGACTCATGTGTGGGAGGTCTCGCAGCAGCCACAGCAGCAGCATGAGGTCAGAAAGGGGCACAATGACAGTGTGTGGAGGTCACGCAGCAGCCAAGCAGCCTGCATGAGGTATGGCAGTGAGCACAATGACATTCTGGCTGTGGCAAAACGAAGTAGGCCACAGAGGGGGCAATGACACAGTGTGGAGGTACGGCAGCAGCCACAGCAGCAGCGCATGAGGTCAGACAGTGCATATGGACACAGTGTGTAGGGTCACGGCAGCAGCCACAGCAAAGGCGCATGAGGTTCAGGCAGTGGCACAATGACATTCTGGATGGTGGCAATAAACCAGGAGTCAGGCCAAACAGAGTGGGACAATGAACAGGTGTGGGTAGGTTGGAGGTCACCGTGCAGCAGCCACAGCAGGCAGCATGAGGTCAGACAGCGGCACAATGTCATTGTGTGTAGATCACGGCAGCAGGCCACTAGCAGCAGCCGATGAGGTCAGACAGTGGCACAATGACAGAGTGTGGAGGTTCACGGCAGCAGCCACGCAGAGCATGAGGTCAGGCAGTGCGCCACAATGGACATTCTGGAGGTGACAAAATCAGTGAGTAGGCCAAAGAGTGGGACAATGACACAGTGTGGAGGTCACGGCAGCAGCCACAACAGCATGAGTTCAGCTGTGCACAATGACATAATGGGAGGTTGGCAAAAAAAAGGAGTAGGTTGGCCACAGGTGGGACAATGACACAGTGTGGAGGTCACGACAGCAGCACTCAGCAGCAGCATGGAGGTCAGGGCAGTGGCACAATGACATTCTGAAGTGGCAAAAACAGGGATAGGCCACAGAAGGGACATGCACTTGTGGAGGTCACGGCCAGCAGCCACAGCAGCAGCATGAGGTAGACCAGTGGCACAATCACATTCTGGGTGGCAAAAACTGGAGTAGGCCTCGAGTGTCACATGACAGAGAGTGGATCGGTGACGGCTGGAATCAGCATGAGGTCAGACCAGTGCACAATGACATTCTGGAGGTGGCAAAAACAGGAATAGGCCACAGAGTGGCACAATGACGAGGTGTAGGTCACGGCAGCAGCCACAGAACAGCATGAGGTCGCAGTTGCACAATGACAGAGTGCGGATGGGTCACGCAGCAGCACTCAGCAGCAGCTTGAGGTCAGGCAGTGGCACAATGACATTCCTGGGGTGGACAAAACAGGAGGATGGCAACAGAGTGGACAATTGACACAGGTGGAGGTCAAGGCATCAGCCACTGCAGCAGCATGAGGTCAGACAGTGGCACAATGACAGATTGTGGAGGTCACGGCAGCAGCCACAGCAGCAGCCATGAGGTAGCAGTGGCACACAATGACATTATGAGGTGCAAAAAACAGGAGTAGGCCTTGTAGTGGACAATGACACAGTGTGTGGTCATGCAGCAGCCACAGCAGCAGGCATGAGTCAGGACAGTGCACAATGACAGAGTGGTGGAGGTCACGCCAGCAGCTCAGCAGCGGCATGAAGGTAGGCAGTGGCACATTGACATTCTGTACGGGGCAAAATACAGGAGTGGCACAGAGTGGGACAATGACACCTGTGTGGAGGTCACGGGCAGGCAGCCACTGCAGCAGCATGAGGTCAGACAGTGGCCAAATATGACAGAGTGTTGGAGCACGGCAGCAGCCACAAGCAGCAGCATGAGGTCAGACTGTGGCAAAATGAAACAGGTGGGGAGGTGTACGGGCGCAGCCACAGCAGCAGCATGAGATTCAGGGTGGCACTAGTGACATTCTAGAGGTGGCAAAAAAAGGTGTAGGCAACAGAGTGGGACATGACACAGTGTGGAGGTCACAGGCAGCAGCCACTCAGCAGCATGAGGTCAGACAGTGGCACAGGACACAGTGTGTAGGTCCACGGCAGCAGCCACAGCCGCATGAGGTCAGACCAGTGGCACAATCACATTCTGGAGGTGCAAAAACTGGAGTAGGCCACAGAGTTGGCACAAAGTAAACAGAGAGTGGAGGTGACGGCGGGGCAGCAGCATGAGGCAGACAGTGGAACAATGACATTACTGGAGGTCGGTCATTAACAGGAATAGGCCTCAGAGTGGCACATTAGTACAGATGTGTGTAGGTCACGGCAGCAGCACAGCAGCAGACATGAGGTCTGACAGTGGCTCAATGACCCAGTGTGCAGGTCACGGTTGAGCAGCAGCATGAGGTCAGAGAGTGGCACAATGACACTGTGTGGGTGTTCACAGCACTGCAACTGCAGGCAGCAGCTTGAGGTTCATAAAAGTGGCACAATGACAGAGTGTGGAGGTGGGTAGGGCAATACCAGGACCTGGTAAAGAGGTTGGTGGCAGATGGAGAAACTGTAAGCTTATGTGTGGCATCAGGCGGGTGGCGGCATCAGAATAGTGGCTGAAGTAGGTAGTTTGAACCAGAATCATTTCTCACAGTTTGGGTGAGGCGTATGGCTGATGTAGGTATGGACGCCTTAAGTCATTTGGTTGTGTGGATATCTGGCCCATCACACGCCTGATTCATCTTGACAAAGGTCAGTCGATTCCCACATTTCCATGGACAAGCGGGTTCTCCTTGGGGGGTATTAAACGGATGGCCCCAGCGCACTGATACACTCGCTGCTGATGCAACACTACTGGCTGGGGCAGACAGCTTTCTCCACTGCAAACTACGGCAAGTTGCGGCCACACATCCAGTTTGGCTGACCAGTAGTCCAGCGGAATCTTCTAATGGGTGAGGTGGGCCCGAGTGTTCAAGTAGGCCACCACCTGATTGGTTCAGTGTGCTGCTCCAGGTCTGATGCTGCTGTCGATGCTGCTTGCTGGCGGACTGTCTTTGCCTCACTAGGCAGGTGAAGGAAGCTGGTGAAGGGGTGTAAGGAAAAGCTTGTCATCACAGTGACTGCCAGATTAGGATTGCTTTGCTTGATGCGGATGGAGCTGGTACTGCCCTCGACCCCCCCCCCCCCACCTTCCCCGGAAGCCGCAGCCTAGAGTAGTTAGTGAGCGGCTTGAAGAACACCCCCGGTCAGAAATGTCAGAGAAGGGGAAAACGGGGGGGGGGGGGGGATGCCGCATCATAGGCTGCGGCCAAACTGACTACGGAGGATTTCCCTATAGTACTTTGAGTTTTGTCTACACCTCTAAATAGCTGGGAATAGGCTCCCATTTGGGACGATTCGGTGGTCCATTTGGGTGGGAGACCAGAAGTCATCCCTCTGCAGGATGCTGACTATTCGGCTGTCAATAGCAAGGCAAATCAGCAAGTGCTGCGAGCCATCCTGCACAAGTGACTCCGAGGGGACTCCCTGCCTACCATCTCCACTGGTCATACTGCCAGGTGCTGCGGGTCATCTGCCTCGTCTTCCTCATCTCCAATCTACTCTCCTCCAGCTGATCCTGCTCCTCCGCTATTGTTCACATGGGTAGAAAAATCCACTCATTTCACCAGACAATGCATATGCTACTATGTCCTCCTCTCCTCCATTTCATTTCCCACCGGAATCATGTGGGCCGCGGAGGATGTAGTCGCACGTCTTCCAGTCCTTGCCAGACAGATTTTTCAGCATCTGTTCCAGGACATGATGCAGTGGGATGGTCGTTATTCGATCCCGTTAGTCCTGGCGACTGACAAATAACTTGGCCTCCTCGAATGGCCTCAACAACGGCAGGTGACACGCATGAGCTGCCACTGGCTGACAGCAAAAGTACACACGGGAGTACTCCTGTCCGCCTGCCTGAATCATCAAAATCATTAATGGCCTTTCTCTGTTCATTACGTCGGTCAACAGCTGGCATGTGCAGGCTGGAATTCCATGGGTGGAAACATCGCATATCAGAGTGTGTTGGGGGTGGCCGCTTCTGCGCTGCAACTCGAGGAGGGTGTTCCTGGCTTTGTTACGAATGATAAAGTTGCATGCCACAGTTTCCTGGCCATTTTCAGAATCTTCTGAAGTCGGTGGAAGACTTCAGGAACCTTTTCACAACAGATTGAACTCGTTCGCCTTGCAGGGGCTTGGATTAATCCCTCCTCGGTGTGCAGCAGCGGAACACCTTGTTCCTCCAATTGGTCAGTCACCATGGTTCGATTTGCTAGTTGGAGCGGAGAAAGAAAGCCACACATCGTTTTTCTTGCTGCATACGCGGAGCAGTTCCTCCCCTGTGTGAATTCATTCGCGAATGGGCAAGCCAGGTGTAGAACTGCGTGACACTCTGTGCCCTACACATGTGGTAGATGGAGCCTAGTACTTCGTGGAGGATTGAGATGGTGGTGGAGGAGGAGGAGGCGGGACATTGGTGGCAGGAGCCGCAGTTTGACAACGTGGAGGAGAAAGCACCGTCTTCCTGTCCAAGTTGGTTGGTGTGCCTGGGCCGGAAGCACATTCACCAGTGGGCCACATAAAGGACATGTACTGGCCTGACGTGTTACCAGATCCAGAGTCCGCGCTGCCGTGGCACCTTGGAAAACCTATACTGCTAAGCTAAAGGATGGCCCACCTTTGTTACATATTTATGAAGTGCTGGTACTGCCTTTTTGGAAAGAAATTACGGCTTGGAAATCTCATATCGCTCGGCACAAGCATTAGTTCTGCCTGAACGGTGCAGAGTCCCACCATTTGGAAAGGGAGGGACTGCAGCACATCAACTTGGCAGGAGTTCGGTCAAATTCTTTACCTTAGGGATGGTTTTTGGTCGCAGAATTTTGTCTCTTGATAGCGCCTCGCTGAACTACTGTGGCGCCATGAAGTAGCGAGGAGGCAGGATGCATCTGGACCGGGTGATGATGTCAAAGGAGGAAGAAAAAGCTCCTCTTCTGCAGAGGTGGTGGAGCCTTTGTCTGGCTGCTATGCATGTGTGCCATGGGTCGCTGCTCTGCTGTTGCTGCGGCGACACGGGATGGGACCACACATCTGAGCCACGTTTCTACCAGGCTCACCGGGATGGTGTGACGCTGATGTGTTGACGCGGGCCGTGGTGCCAACGTTAGCTCCCTGCCACACTTCTCTTTCTGCTTAAAGATTCTTATTATACCCATTTTAGGCTCCTCCGGTTGTTCTTAGCAAAGATCTGCCCACACAGCCGAGTATGGGATTTTACTGCCACGGCTCCATACTGAATGACTACTGCTGCCGCTGCCTCGATGAGCCTGAGCCGCTACCTTTCTTGGATCCTGCGAAGCGGGTTTTTTTACCCCGTGGCCGCTTGGCTTCCGACCTAAATGCTGACTATCATGCTGACTCACGGCCACTCGACCCCACTTGATGCTGCGACCCTGCCTGACGCCACATGCTGTCGCCCTCTTCTCCTGTACGGATGATGATGCCTTGCCTCACCCGGATCCCTAGTGCGGTTCGGTACATCATCATCTTTTTGTGTTTCATCGTTCATTTGATGTCCTACCATCACCGGTCTTGGTATGCAGAGGCTGAACCCTCACAATTGACCTCCCATGCACTCTCAAACATCCTTACTTGCCGGCTACTGCAAGAAGCAGGATATTGGACCCATTTCTTTGCTGCCAAGTAGCTGCTTGATTGCCTCCTCAAATTGTTCATCATCGTATTTAGTGGCGCTGAGCCCAGACCATAATTGTAGATCTCTGGCTGAGGGGAAAACCGGTGGGTCAGAGGCGGGTTGTGACAGGTGATGGCCGCTGACCCGCTCCTCGGGTCATCCCAATAAGGATTGTGTTGACGTTCCCACCGACTCTTGGCCGGGGTTTGTCAGATGTCATTGGGTGGAAGTGGATGACCTTGTCAACTAATCAAGTACCCTTGGGTTTGCTAGTCAGCACACGGCGCTATATGACAGCGGCAGTTGTGGCCCACCGAGTGACACCTGCTGCGACGTCCCCTTGCTGTCGCAGCGATTGGCACTGCTCCAGGAATATTTGTGCATCTGCCACTTGCAGATAATTGAGCTGCCTACTCTCTGTCTGGTATACTGTCTTTGTTCAAAATGTACAGACACTGTTGTATGGAAGATATCTGTAGATGGATATATTACTCACCTGGTATTTGTCTCCAAATGAAAAACCAACTAAAAGCTTGGGTAACCTTGGATATAAATTGCGACTCCTACAAATGGGCAGGAAAAAATTTACTTGTATGTGCCGTGTAAAAACTCTGTGTATTTTACTGCATGTAAAGCCTTTAGTACCCTTCGGATATGACTTATGCTACAGAATTTCTTCGTGGCGGTGAAAAACCAAAGTTTCTTTACTGAGTGCAAATGGCAGAATATACTTAGTTATCCTTGGATGTAACTTGCGCCAAATAATTGAGCCACCAAAAACTACTAGCGTTGTAGCGTGTTACAATGCGGTGTTTTTTACGCCAACTCAAGAGATAAAATTGTAATTAACCTTTGCTTTGTGAAATTAAGGCTACAGGAAAAATGACATATATTTTGGCGGTGAAAATGGCGGTTCTTGAGTCACCCAGCTGAATACCAACGCATTTATTAACCACTGGATGTAAAAATTGTCCAAGGAATTGAGCCACACAAACTACTAGCTTGTAGCGTGTTAAAATGCTTTTTTTTTTACGCCACACAGCAAGAGATAAAATTGTAATTAACCTTTGTTGTGATTAGGCACAGGGAAAAATGTATTATTTTGGCTTTCGGGTGACAATGACGGTTTCTTGGAGTCACCCAACAGCAGAAATAACAAAGCTTTAATTAACTCCCTGGATGTATTTGCACTAAGAATTGAGCAGGCCAAAATATGAGAGTGGTATTTGTTATTGTAAAAACGCTGTTTCTGTAAATGAATACAACAGGAAATGGCTTAAATCACACCCTTGGATTTTCATTGTGCTGTGTGCAGATATGATTTATATGTTTATGCAGATGCAGTGGTCACACACTGGATTTCAGATCCAATACCCAAAAAAATTAGAAATGACGTTCTATGAGAAGCAGTCTCTGAGACCATAGCTGAGGACACCCCACAAAAATCGTGTTATAAAAATCAGTTATTCGTAACAATCAGCGGGCAGCTACCTTCCCTGATCAGTTTCTGTGAGAGCGGGTATGAGCTCCCAGCGTCGCGCCCGGACTCTGATTGGCTTTCTATCTGCACATGTCATGGCTGGCTATGCCCTTCTTCCTCCCAGAGTTTCTTTGCCCCATGTAACGCCAGGTGCTCGCAGCCTTTATCAATTGAAAAGCACCACTTCGTTTAGAATCGGATTCCGCCCATATCTAGTATTATATATACAAGTTCTGTGTCCATGGACTCCGTGAGAAAGGGTCTGGATCATTTCTAGATGTAATATAACAAGTTATAATTACTAGTAATTCTGGGAGGGGTCGTTTTGATCCTGGGATTTATTCCCGATTTCCCTGATTGAGTCGGGAATGGAATTTTTTCCCTAAACATAAGGACACTGGCTTCTACTCATGGGGGTTTTTGCTATCCTCTGATCACCACTATAACACTTTAGCAAACACTTTAGCAAATGGGCTGAACTGGATGGATGTATGTCTTTTTTCGGCCTGACAAACTATGTAACTATGTACATAACCTTGCATTTATCTGTGTTAAACCTCATCTGTCATTTCTCTGCCCAGGCCTCCAACTTATCTAGAACCCTTTGTAAAAACACATTATCCTGTATTATGTTGATTACTTTACACAGTTTAATATCTGCAAAGATTGATATTCTACTCTCCAATCCCTCCGTCATTAATAAATATTTTAAAAATAATAGGGCCCAAATAGACCTCTGTTTGTACCCACTAGTATCAGGGATCCAGTCTGGTACGTTACCGTAATTAACACCCTTTTTTTTCTATCACTAAAGCCAGTTGCTTACCCAACTTGCACACTTTTTCCCCACATGTCCAAGCATTCTCATTTTACTTACCGTCCATTATGTGGACAGTATCAATGCTTTAGAGAAAAAATAATAATTATAAAAAAAAAATATCCAAAAAAAATTTATAAAAAATCAAAAAAAAAAATAAAAAAAAAAAAAAACAAACAAAAAAAAAAAAAAGAAAATAAAAAATAAATTAAAAAATAAAAAAAGTAAAATAAATCTAGAAAATGAAAACGAGGTTTAGAAATTGGATGCTATGATATATACATATTTACATCCAATGATTTACCCGATCAGTCTAGAACAAAACTTTCCTCATAGATGCTGATGAGGTTTAGTTTGAACAAGACCGATTCCTTCATAAACCCAATGCTTAAAATGGCCATGTATACATTTATTATCTGTGAGATATTTCAGGTTCGTATTCTCTTACGGAAACACTCTAAAACATTTTACCCACAACAGAAGGTTAAACTTTCCGGCCTATAGTTTCCAGATCACTTTTTGTCCACCTTTTTTGAACATTGCGCAACCTCATTTTGCTATGCGCCATTCCTTTGGGACATACCCAGTTATTTTGACAGTCCTTAAATATTATGATAGAGGCCTATCTATGACATCACTTAAGTCCCATTTGACACGGGGTGTATGCCAATCTGGTCCAGGGTTTTGTCTTTTTTAATATTCAACGGAAATGCACTTCTTCCTGGGTTAGACAAGAAACATTTAAGCTGGAGTTTACCTCATCCCTCTGCTCATCAACAGGGAGGTCATCCTCCTCTGTAAATACAGTGGAGAAAAAATTGTTAAGAAGGTTTGCAGTTTTCTCATCGCCCTCTACAGTCTCTCCCTCAATACTTTTCAAACGGACAACATTTTCGGTTTTAACTTTTTTACTATTTATATAATTAAAATTTTTCGGGGTTACTTTTACTTTCTATGGCGATATGTCTTTCTGTCTCCAGCTTTGCTGCCTTTATCATTATTTTACATATTTTATTTATAGCTTTTTAGGGACTCTTCACTGCCCTCCTGTTTTAGGAGTTGAAAACATCTAAAATACATTCATACATCTAAAATTTGTGAATAACATCATTACTGGCTGTACTTTTAAAATGAGATCGTATGCCAATTGTAAAACTAAAGGGGTTATAGATCAATGTTCTTGCAGCTGCCCCCTTAGGTATGTGGGAAAAACTAAACGAGAACTGAGGTGTCGTATTTTAGAGCATATTGGTGATATTCACCATCAATGAGATTCGCTTGTGGCACGGCATATACAGTAAATATGACTCAGAGATGATCTTGATTCTCTAACATTTTCAGTAATTGAAGTTATAGAACCATCGATATGCAGAGGTGACTTTGATCGTAAATTGCTGCAACGTGAGATGCAGTGGATTTTCTAACTTAAAACACTTAGACCATATGGTTTAAATGATGTTCTCTCTTTTGCTTGTTTTATTTAATGACACTGTTTCATGTACGTGCCCGAAATAAAATGATAATGCTCACGAAGTTGTACCGATCTGTATATAAAATGAACAATAATATGGGGTAACGAAAAAAAAAATAGTAATTCAATAAATTAATTTTTATTTCTTTATTTTCATTAGCCAATGATCAATAGTATGGGTGTAACGAAAATAAAGAAATAAAAATGAATTTATTTATTTCATTTTTTTTCGTTACCCCCATATTATTGTTCATTTTATATACAGATCGGTACAATTTCGGGAGTATTATCATTTTTTTTCGGGCACATACAGTTTTATTACAGATTGCATTAAAAAACCCATAAGAGCGTCGTTCGCTCTCCCATTGATCCAAATAACCGCGCCTCTTTTAACTTAGCCAATCACAAACAGAGCTCGCTCTGCATTTCTTTTCCCCATAGAACTCTATGAGAAGGTAGCTCAGCCGCTGATTGGCTAAGCAGGACGAGCCCCTCTTCCCCCCAACCAATCACAGTACGAGAATATTTCCCATAGACAGTATTAACTTTTAGGGCGCCCTTCTATCGCGCCCTTCTTTCTCCATTCAAAATAGACGCATTACATATGATTGGTGGATTCATATCTGCCGCCTGGGCTCAACCAATCAGCTCTTTTCTGCCTTTTTTACTGTATTTTGAACTGTCTGTCTTTTCATTTGATTGGTCAATAATTCTCCATAGCTTATAATAGGTCACTGTCACTCCTATTCTGATTGGCTGGTTTCTGCCGACCAATGAGAAGTGCTTACAGAATTTGAATTACTGTATTTCCCGGCAATTCTCTATATCGCAATTCCTGATGTAGCGCTGGTCTAGGCGATAAACGTGTTGTTAGGTATTTGATTGATTTATGTTTATAGAAGGTTTCAGTTCTTTTTCAGAAAATGTTTTACACCTAATAAAAATGATTCTTTAATCATACTCCATGCCGCACGGCACTGAGAGCCGAGATTTCATTGCCCCCATCTCTCCATTGACTACAATGGGACAAAGTAGCTTGCGCTCTGATTGGCCGGTTTAGCCAAGCCCCCGCTAGCTCAACCAATCAGCTCTTTTCTGCCTTTTTACTGTATTTTGAACTGTCCCGCCTTTGAATTTGATTGGTCAATATTTCTCCATAGGTTATAATGGGTCCCTGTCGCTCCTATTCTGATTGGCCAGGATTGCCAAGCCCCCGCTAGCTCAACCAATCAGCTCTTTTCTGCATTTTTACTGTATTTTGAACTGTCCCGCCTTTGAATTTGATTGGTCAATATTTCTCCATAGGTTATAATGGGTCCCTGTCGCTCCTATTCTGATTGGCCGGGATAGCCAAGCCCCCGCTAGTTCAACCAATCAGCTCTTTTCTGCATTTTTACTGTATTTTGAACTGTCCCGCCTTTGAATTTGATTGGTCAATACTTCTCCATAGGTTTTAATGGGTCACTGTCACTCCTATTCTGATTGGCTGGTTTCTGCCGACCAATGAGAAGCGCTTACAGAATTTGAATTACTGTATTTCCCGGCAATTTCCAATATCCAAATTCCTGATGTAGCGCCGTTCTAGATTTTTGGAAAGTGATCTTTTTATTTTATTTTTTTTTTAAGGTTTGAGCTCTTTTTCTGATAATGTTTTACACCTGATAAAGGTGATTTTTTTGGAATCATACTCCATGCCGCACGGAGCTGAGAGCCGAGATTTCTGTTGCGATCTTCTATATGTTTCCTCTCATGTTACGTTCTCGCTTCACTTCGCCTCCGCCGGATCATTTAGACCAGAATCAACCAGGTCTGCCTGTCGGAGCTGGCGAGCGCTGCAATGCGCCGTATTTTGCCGACCCGCGATCATACATGCCTTGGAGTTTTCGAACGCGCCGCGTCCCTCCCTGGAACACCCACACCACGCCCATTACACGCCCCTTCATGTGAAGCGCATCTGAAAGTGGCGAACGCTGCGCCTAACATCGCATCCCTGCGTCCGACAGGGGATTCCAGATGGTGAGGCGCAGGATACGACAGAAAACAGGCGCAAATCCCGATCATACATGTCGCCCTAAGTGCAAATGCTGATTACATCATAGACAAAAGATTAAAAACACACACTCATCTGAGCTGCTTGCTCTGAGTGCTAAACGGAGTGTGGAGTTAAGAAAACAGAATTTAAAAGCAGAAGTTTTAAAAGCGGTAAGTAATCAAACTTCTTTTTTAGTCCAAACAATCCTTACGGCTTGTCACCACAGCACAGTTTTCCATCGTTTTTACAGACGGTTTTCGGATTTGAAAGCCGTCTGTAAACCGACTGCCAACCTTTTACATTGACATTAATAGAAAATCCATGCAGCAGTCCTCACTGCATGGATTTTCCGCCGGACGGTTTTTTACACCGCCAGCGTTCCGAAAAACTTAGAACATGTTCATTTTTCCACCCGGTTTTCAGCCGGAACATGAACATGTGAGTGCAAAGGGGGACGGCTTAAATCCACAAACCGCGGACAAAAGCCATCCACCTGCATGCCAAAAAAAAGACCAAATACCGGTCAGGATTTCCAGACCGGTATTTGGTCTTTGCCGTGTAAATGTATCCTTATTGTTTAATCTTCATTGCTGTGTAACTGGATAATGGGCAGCATGACTGGCAATTTTCTTCAGTGCACAGTCTGCTATATATATGCACTACTAATCAGAAGGTCCAGGGGACAGATATGAGAATGTTGCTACTCCAGAACCTCGCATTATAGATCCAGAGGAGCAACACTGAGGATGATTGACAATTATGAGAGGAGTTTGCTTCTCACTGAGCAAGCAGTTAGTAGGTTAAATGTTGGGGTTGGAGTCTTAGAGCAACAGGGTGAGCTGTGTACCTGGGTTAATAAAGTTAGGGGGAGTTTCATGGGAACCACAAAAAGGAAGGCCACTTCTGCTCCTGAGCTTTCTAGCAAAATTGCTAAGTTGGGTAATAATAAGATAAGATAATTGTAATGGCTGGGTAGTGGATCCACTGGACCACTGCAAGCGGTGGCAACAACCGCGCCAGGGAGCGGATTCTAAGTAGGTCCCGATTTTCACCAAAGCCCGCTGCAAAGCGGGATGGACTTGCTGCGGCGGGATTCTACCAGGTCGCTACCCCTGACGTGGCGGGCTTGCGGTGGCGGCCAAGGTTCAGCGAGGTACAGAATCGTGAGACAAGAACCGTAGTCGTGGGCAGGCAGGAAGGTCAGGGCAAGCGGCAGAGGTTCGGAGTCGAGAAATGTAGCAAGAGGTCGGGTACACGGCAAGGCAAGAATACACTTAAAGAATGCTTTTTTCTAGGGCACAAGGCAACATAGATCCAGCAGGGAAGCACGGTGGGCCGAATCAATAAATAGGGGCAGCGCCCGGCAATTAGCCAATTACTGGCGCGCTGGCCATTTAAATTTACAAGAACGAGCGCGCGCGCCCTAGGGAGCGGGCGCGCGCGCCTCGGCCGGCAGAGGACGTGGACGGAACAGGAACGTGGTGTGGTGAGTACAGAGGGTGAGTGCGCCCCCGGCTCGTCCTGCAGCCAGCGACGCTACCCGACCACGGCAGGCACCCCGGGGAGAGCGCACGGGTGCGCCCGCGGCCCGAGGGCCTAGAGCGCGGTGCCGCCCGCTACAATACCCCCCCTCCCTTAGGTCTCCTACTCTTCTTAGGCCGAAGGAACCTGCGAATAAGATCTTGGTTCAAAATGTTAGATTCCGGTTCCCAGGACCTCTCCTCGGGACTGAAGCTCTTCCAATCAACAAGAAAGAACCGCGTACCCCTGCTGGTCTTCATGGCCAAGCTGTCCTTTACTTCAAACACATCAGAAGGTCTCCTTCTCTTGTCAGCCTGGGACTTCATGTGGGCCGAAGCCTGGAGTAAGGCATGTCGGGTCTCCCGCCAAACGGCCTTGATATCCCGAACTTGGTTGTCCACAGCGGGAACCTCGAAAGCCGTAGCCAAGGGAAGGGGAGGGCGTGGGTGACGACCATAGACCACAAAGAATTGAGAAACACCCATAGCATCAGAGACCCGATGGTTGTAGGAGAACTCGGCCAATGGAAGCAGCTGGGCCCAATTGTCCTGGCGACCGGACACAAAATGATGCAGGTATTCCCCCAAGATCTGATTTCCTCTCTCTACTTGTCCATTCGTCTGGGGATGATAGGCAGAAGAGAAGTCCAACTTGACTTGCAAGCGAGAACACAGGGCACGCCAAAATCTGGAGACAAGTTGGACGCCCCGATCGGAGACGATGTGCGAGGGTAACCCATGAAGACGAAAAATGTGATGGAAGAAATGACCTGCCAATTGAGGAGCCGAAGGAAGACCAGGAAGGGGCACGAAGTGGGACATCTTCGAGAATCGGTCCGTGACCACCCAGATGACAGAATTCCCTGAAAAAGAACTAAGGTCAGTGATGAAATCCATGCCGATAGGGGTCGTTGGGGAGTCGGGGATGGGTAGAGGGACTAAGAGACCTATAGCGTGGGACCTTGTTCCAAGCACACGTGGCACAGGAGAGAACAAAATCCTTGACGTCCTGGAGCCGAGTTGGCCACTAGTAGTGCCGTGAGATAAGAACGTAGGACCAGGGCCGTTCCTAGGGGCGGGCAGAGCGGGCGATCGCCCGGGGCGCCGCAGCTCCGCTCACCCGCGGGGGGCGCCGTGACCGCCCGCCCTGCCCGCCTTTAGGATCGCCCCTGACTCTGCTCGACTGTTTTATAACAGTCGCGCAGAGCCAGAAGCTGCCGGTACAAGGAGGAGACGGGACGGATCGTTCCCGTCCTGCCTCCTCCCCAGTATGTATCGGCGCTCATTGAGCGCCGATACATACACAGCGTCGCAGGGGGCGCACGGCTTTCACCGCGCCCCCTGTGATGCTCGATCTCCTCGGCTGGCAGCTCTGCTGAGGAGATCCCTGGGAGCTGCGTGCAGCGTAAGAAGCGTGATAACGTCACGCTGCTTACACCGCTCAGCAGCTCCCACCACTGAGCAGCTCCGGACCGGGACGCACGGACCGAGGTGAGTACTATTTTGTTATTTTAGATTTACTTACAGGGGCATCACTGGCTACAATGGGGGCATCCTGGCTACAAGGGGGCACACTGGCTACAAGGGGGGCATCCTGGCTACAAGGGGGGCACACTGGCTACAGTGGGGGCAAACTGGCTACAAGGGAGGCATCACTGGCTACAATGGGGGCATCACTGGCTATAATGGGGGCACACTGGCTACAAGGGGGGCATCCTGGCTACAAGGGGGCATCACTGGCTACAATGGGGGCACACTGGCTACAATGGGGGCACACTGGCTACAAGGGGGCACACTGGCTGCAAGAGGGGCATCTACTGGCTGCAAGGGGCATCACGGGCTACAAGGGGGCATCACGGGCTACAGGGGGCATCACTGGCTAAAAGGGGCATCACTGGCTAAAAGGGAGGCATGTACATGGCATAACAAGGGGGCATCACTGGCTACAGGGGACATCTCTGGCTACAAGGGGGGCATCACTGGCTACAGGGGGCATCTCTGGCTAAAATGGGGGCATCTCTGGACGTTACAGAGGGGCATCACAGGCTACAAGGGGGGCATCACTGGCTACTGAGGGCATCTACTGGCTACAGGGGCACATCACTGGCTACTGGGGTCATCATTGGCTAAAAGGGGGCATCACAGGCTACAGGGGGCACCCTGCACAGGCTATTTACAGGGGCATCACTGGCTACGGGGGGATCATCTAACTTGGCTACAGGGGCATCACTGGCTACAGGGGGCATCAACTGGCTACAAGGGGCACATTTACTCGGGGGCTATTACAGAGGGCATCACTGGCTACAGGGACATCACTGGCTACAAAGGGGGCATCAAGGGCTACAGGGGGCATCTAATGGCTACAGGGGGCATCACTGGCTACAGGGGCATCACTGGCTACAGGGGCATCTACTGGCTACAGGGGGCATCAACTGGCTACAATGGGGGCACACTTGCTACAAGGGGGGCATCACTGGCTACAAGGGGGCACCACTGGCTACGGGGGGAATCACTGGCTACAGGGGGCATCTACTGGATACAGGGGGCATCTACTGGCTACAGGGGGCATCACTGGCTACAGGGGCATCACTGGCTACAAGGGCATCTACTGATAACAGGGGGCATCAACTGGCTACAGGGGGCATCAACTGGCTACAGGGGGGCATCAACTGCCTACAGGGGGCATCTTATGGCTACAGGGGGTATCACTGGCTACAGGGGTATCTACTGATAACAGGGGGCATCTACTGGCTACAGGGGGCATCACTGGCTACAGGGGCATCTACTGGCTACAGGGGGCATCAACTGGCTACAGGGGGCATCACTGGCTACAATGGGGGCACACTAGCTACAAGGGGGGCATCACTGGCTACAGGGGGCATCTCTGGCTACAAGGGGGGCATCACTGGCTACGGGGGGAATCACTGGCTACAGAGGGCATCTACTGGCTACAGGGGGCATCTACTGGCTACAGGGGGCATCACTGGCTACAGGGGCATCACTGGCTACAGGGGCATCTACTGATAACAGGGGGCATCAACTGGCTACAGGGGGCATCAACTGGCTACAGGGGGCATCTACTGGCTACAGGGGGGCATCTACTGGCTTATGGGGGGCATCACTGGCTACAGGGGGCTACTACCTGGCTATAGGGGGCTACTACATGGCTATAGGGGGCTACTACATGGCTACAGGGGCTATTACATGGCTACCATATGAGATGCTATAGATGGGGAGTTTGTATAGAGATAGGAATTGGTTGGGAAGTGCTGATAAAGTGAGGAGTCTTAAGATATTTGTTTTGTAAATTTTACAGTGAAGAGTCGGGAGTAGTCGTCATGGCGTCTGGGAGAGATGGAAAAGAAGAAGAGAAAGAGACCAACTCTTCAGAGACGTCACCTGTGAGTTACAAGATGTAACTTTACTGTAACCATTTATATGTCTGCAGAGCCTATGTACAGCTGGTATCCACCACTGTATGCTGGTAATATTGGTTGAAGTATAATGGTTTGTATTCAGTAATGGTCAGTTTGTATTATTCAGTCACTATGTGGTGGTGATATGTGGTCACGGTGTTGCTGTATTTGGTCACTATGTGGTGATATGTGGTCATGGTGTGGTAGTATTATTCGGTCACTGTGTGCTGGTGATATGTGGTCTTAGTGGTCTTGGGATTGTGGTTGGTGTTGCAGTGGTATTTGGTAACTGTATGACTATTATCTAGTAATTTTATATGTAGCACATTGTGGTAAAGCTTTCTGTATATTTTGGCTTTGGTTGATGGTGATGTACTGTGCTTCATTATGGCACATTATGTTACATGGGGGGGGGGAGGCGGAATTTCTTCACTTCGCCCTGAGTGAAATTTAGCCTAGGAACGGCCCTGCGTAGGACTTCCGTATGCCAAGGTGACCGGCCAGAAGAGAACTGCCCCCATTCCAGAATTTTCCTCCTGAGTGCTGGACGTACGTAGGTTTTGCCTGGTGGGACACTACGAAGAACTTCAGGAGCCACGTAGACCAGCCATTCAGGGGCAATGATGTGCTGAGGTACAGGTTCTTCTCCGGCAACGTCAGAAGCACGGAAGAGGGCGTTCGCCTCGGCTGGACGGAAGTGGATCTTGAAGTCAAAACGGGAGAAAATGAGGGACCACCTGGCCTGGCGAGGATTCAAACGCTGGGCCATCTGGAGGTACTGGAGATTCTTGTGGTCCGTGAAGACGTCAAATGGATGTCGAGCTCCCTCCAGCAAATATCGCCATTTCTCCAGAGCCAATTTGATGGCCAACAGTTCCGGATCTCCGATGGCATAATTACGTTCCGCCGGTGAGAAGTTGTTAGAAAAGAAACCGCATGTGAGCGTCTTGCCTTTGGGGCTCTTCTGAGTAAGGACTGCCCCCGCTCCCACGGACGAGGCATCCACCTCTAGGCAGAAGGGTGTCTCCGGATCAGAACGGACCAAGATAGGTGCAGAGGAAAAAGCAATCTTAAGTTCGGAGAATGCTTCCTCGGCTGCCGGTAGCCAACATCTCGGATTTGCGTTTTTCCTCGTGAGAGCCACGATGGGAGCCACCAGTGTGGAGAAATGGGGAATGAATTGCCGTTAGTAATTGGCGAACCCCAGGAAGTGTTGTATCGTCCGTGGCCACTGCTGGATTGCAAAGAGTTTAGCTGGGTCCATCTGTAGACCCCGATCGGAGACTATGTACCCAAGGAACGGAAGGCTGGCCTGGTGGAACCGACACTTCTCCAGCTTGGCATACAGTCCGTGGTTCCGCAAACGTCGCAGAACCTGGCACACCTGTACCCAATGAGACTGGATGTCTGGAGAAAAAATTAGGATATTGTCCAGATACACTATGACGCAGGTGTAAAGCAGATCCCTGAAGACGTCATTAACGAATTCCTGAAATACAGCTGGATCGTTGCATAGCCCAAAGGGCATCACGAGATATTCGAAATGCCCTTCACGAGTATTAAATGCCGTTTTCCACTCGTCCCCCTCTTGAATTCTGATGAGGTTGTAGGCCCCCCGTAGGTCCAATTTAGAAAACACCTTGGCTCCCTGGAGTTGATCGAAGAGCTCGGAGATCAGTGGTAGGAGATAGCGATTCTTCACTGTGATTTTTTTAGCACTCTGTAATCTATACACGGACAAAGTGAGCCATCTTTTTTCTGGACAAAGAAAGTAAGTTCTCCTGTATATAGGCCAACATAGTCTCAGGCATGGACAGTGGGTAGACCCTTCCCCGCGGAGGTCTGGTACCAGGGAGGAGGTCAATCGGGCAGTCATACGGCCAATGGGGGGGCAGCGTCTCAGCCTATTTCTCCGAAAATATGTCCCCAAAGTCCTGGTACTCCACTGGCAGACCTGGTAGAGACTTAAAGAATGACTGTGAAGAAGAGGTGGGCACCGGGCGTGGTGCCACCAAACAGAGATCCTGGCACTCCGATCCCCAACGCAGGACCTTGCCTGTCTTCCAATCAAGCATGAGGCAGAACGTGAAAAGAGATTTTCTCCTTGTGCAAGACCCCTACACGGAGGGACACTGGCTGGGTTATGAATTGAATGGAGTCGCTCAGAAGCTCCTCACTGACAGAAGAGATAAGCAGGGGCTTCTCCAGACAGATCACTGGCAGGCGGTAACGGGACACCAAGGAAGCATGAATGAAGTTCCCGGCAGAGCCAGAGTCCAGGAAGGCAGGGACTCGGAGTGATAGACCTGCATCCGTCGTTACCTCCACTGGCAACATCAATCGTGGAGAGGGAGAATTAGCACCTAGGGACGCCTCTCCTACAGCACCTAGGTGCGAGCGTTTCCCGAGTGCTGGGGACGCTGCGGACAGCCTCTGCGGAAATGGTCCGGACTGGCATAGTAGAGGCAAAGATTCTCCACCCTGCAGCGGGACAGCTCTTCATTCGACAAGTGAGCCCGGTCCACCTGCATGGGTTCCTCGTTGGAGACCTGCGGAAGTGGCAGCAGATGTGGACAGAACAGGAACGTGGTGTGGTGAGTACAGAGGGCGAGTACACCCGCGGCTCGTCCCGCGGCCAGCGGCGCTACTCGTCCCCGGCAGCCACCCCGGAGAGAGGGCACTGGTGCGCGGTGCCACCCGCTACAATAATGATCATCAGTCTCAGAAATAGCAGCCCTAATTGATACTGCTCTTTCTTGCAGCCAGAAGAGAAGCCCAGCTAGTAGTTGGGGGGATGAGAATGCAGATAGGTAAAGACAGTTAGTAGTTATGGGGGACTCTATAGTCAAGAAGACGAATACAATCATTTGTCACCATCAACCGAATAGTTTGCTGTCTCCTCAGGGCCAGGGTTTGACAAGAGATGGAATGGGTGGATACATTATTGGGAGGGCCCGTGATTACCCAGTTGTCGTGGTTCATGTTAGGACCAATGACAGAATACATGGTAGGTGGAGGACCCTAAAGAATCATTTTAAAGAACTAGGCTCCAAGCTAAAGGGAAGAACCTCAAACGTTGTGTTCTCAGGAATACTGCCTGTGCCATGCGCTACCCAGGAAAGACAGCGGGAGCTCAGGTAGTTAAATACATGACTGAAGTCTTGGTGTAGGGCAGAAGGGTTTGGGTTCTTAGAGCAATGGGCTGATTTTTCATTGGGGTACAATCTGTTTTCTACAGATAAATTGCACCTGAATAGAAGGAGGTCTGCTATGCTGAGCGAGGGATTTCTAGCAGGGCTGCAGAGTATTCAAACTAGGGATGAGGAGGAAGGACAATCTAGAAAATAAAGGGGGGAAGACTTTTGGTGGGAAGAGAGGTGGACTGTGGGGGATGGACTAGACGAGTAGATAAGGAGATCCATGTAAGCACAAAGAGATTCCAGCGTCAATCCAGGAATTCATAGCTATGACTAAGGAGACACTTCCAAAACACTTTAGTGTGCTTGCTATGCTTTTGTGGAAATACTTTTTAATTTTATGGATGATCAATAAAGTCTTGGATGTTTTACGAGAATGAGGGCAAGTGTGAAAAAAGCAGTAGCGGGTGAAGATGGTGAAGATGTTGAAACCTTGTGGGTGGAAATATAAGAGGGGATTAAAACAAAGAAAAAATATTTTTGTGTAGTCAGGATCAGGATAAGGATCAGCTACATAAACAAATGGAGTTTTTATGGGCCCGTTTGTGGAAGATCGCACTAGAAGTGATGCTCTGTTGGACCTGGTAATTTCTAACAAAGCAGGACTTGTTGGAGCGGTCACTGTTTCTGAAAATCTTGGTAACAGCGACCACAGTTTATGTAGTTTTAGTATTAACTAGGAAAAACAAGCACAGACCGGAAGGGCAAAAACGTTTAATTTTAAAAAGACCAATTAACCCTTATTGAGGGCCACAATACAGGACGCAGACTGGGAGCAGCTACTATCATATAATGATTTAGAAGCCAAATGGGAGAGCTTTAAATATTCTTTGGGGAAATGTATAGCAAAATGTATTCCTATAGGTAACAAGTATAGACGATTAAAATTAAATCCAACATGGCTTCTACCTTCTGTTAAAAGGGCAATAAAGAATAAAAAAGGTATACAAATATGTCAGAGAGGTCAGCATTAGCCTTTGAAAATTACAAAGAACTTAATA
Organism: Phyllomedusa bahiana; assembly: GCA_025379985.1. NCBI lineage: Eukaryota > Metazoa > Chordata > Amphibia > Anura > Hylidae > Phyllomedusa > Phyllomedusa bahiana. The sequence goes on along the minus strand of JAODAL010008879.1, from coordinate 36,448 downwards.
AAATTTGTAAAAAAAGTGATCAAATCAGCTAAAATATAAAATGTAAGGCAAGTGGCCAAGGAAAGCAAAACACACCCCAAGAAATTATTGCATTATATAAATGCCATGTAGAACCCTAAATGGGGAGCTAGTCACAGGGGGTCAGGAGAAGGCAAAACTATTAAATCAGTTCTTCAGCTCTGTATATTCAAAGGAGTAGAAAGTAGCTGATGGGTGCAGGGTCAGTGCAGATGTGGGTGGGCCCAATTCAGAAGTAGGCAGGGCTAGAGCTGATGGAGGCGGGTCCAGTTCAAAGGCAGGAGGTTCCAGTATGTTGTTTATGTTAATACATCAACTGATATAATAGATTGGCTGAGTGTAGAAATGGTCCAAGCCAAGTTAAATAAACTTAAGGTGAATAAGGCTCCAGGCCCAAATGGATTACACCCAACTTATTGCTTACAACCCCTACAGTGCCAAGCTTGGTTAACCCTCTGCCCGTGTACATGACGTTTAGAGATTCTCTGTTGACTAGTATAGTGCCTGGAGATTGGTGCAAAGCAAATGTGGTTCCCATCTTCAAAAAAGGCTCCAAGTCTTGCCCGGGTAATTATAGACCAGTAAGTTTCACATCCATTGTGGGAAAACTCTATACAGGAATATGTGGCAGAATACAACATTATAAGTGATTACCAGCATGGTTTTACTAAGGACAGAAATTTTCAGACCAATCGAATCTGTTTTTATGAAGAGGTGAGTAGAAGTCTGGATAGTGGAGCAGCTGTGGAAATTGTGTTTTTAGACTTTGAAAAGGCATTTGACACTGTCCCTCATAAGCATCTATCGGGTAAATTAAAATCCATTCGGTTAAAATAACCGTGTGTATTTGGATTGAAAACTGGCTATTGGATTGTACACAGAGAGTGGTGGTAAATGACTCCTATTCTGGTCCCCGGTTATGAGAGATGTTCCCCAAGGCTCAGTACTGGGTCCTCTTTTATTCAATGTATTTATTAATGATATGGGGGAGGGCATCCACTTGGCAAATGAGGGTCAATTTGGATAATTGTAAAGTTCTGCATCTTGGTACTAATCTACAGGCATCATATGTTCTTGGAAAGGGGGAAATTGTGAGAAGGATCTTGGCGTACTTGTAGACCATAGATTACAGAACAGCATGCAATGTCAATCGACTGCCTCTAAGGATATTGGCATGTATTAAAAGAGGCATGGACTCGCTGGACAAGGATGTAGTATTACCGCTGTATAAAGTATCGTTACAGCCTCACATGGAATATGCTGTTCAGTTTTGGGCACCAGTTTATAGAAAGGATGTAATGGAACTAATGAGAGTTTGAAGATGAGCAACCAAACTAATAAGGGGAATGGAGCATCTTAGTTATGAGGAGAGGTTAAAAGAATTCAACTTATTTAGTGTTGAAGCTAAGATGGATCCAGGAAGACCTGATTAATTTAAATAAGTATATAAAGAGCCTCTGCAAAAGTATGGAGAAAATCCCCCTCATAAGACGATAGGGGATATTCCCTTTGTCTTGAGAAAAAAGGATTCATTTCTGATCCTCTTTGGGTTCAGAAATAAAATCTTCCTTAGAGCAGAGTGGTTGTTGACTTATGGGTTTAAAAGTCTTCATCCACAGGGGAAACTAAGCTTAAAAAAACAAAACAAAAATTCTTTATCTCCCTCCCTTCATCCCCATTTTCCCCACCCTTGATTGAACTTGATGGAAATTTGGCTTTTTTCAACCGTACTATTTAAATATGTAACAATATTAAAAAATCAAAAGTAAAAAATAATTTTAATAATAATATTTTTTTATATTCTTTTTTTGATATTGTGTTTATGTTTTTATCTTTTGTATATGATATAATAGACATTTGCATATTGTACTTTATTGTAGTCACTTTAGCACTTCTTTACATTATATTTATCTACATAAAATACTTTTGATTTATGTGGTAATATTTAGCCCTATTGGAGTGTGTGAGTTTACAATGAGATGATAGAGTAAAGGATGGTGGTTTTTTAGTGCTACCTTACATCCAATAAATGATTTCTATTATAGATTTTGGTAAGTCCTTTATGAGTCTTTTCTTGGGTCTTCGTACACCAGACACTTGTCTGATTATATTCCATTTGGGTAATGTTTTGGGCAGAAAAATCCTGTTTTTAAATTATTCTGGGGGCAAGAGAATATATTTTTTTGTCTCTAACAGGTAACCCTACAATCGTTATTTAGCGCTACTGGCTGTCTCTTTTTGCTTTCCTATTTTGTATGTGTATTTATTTTCAATATTTTTTGTCAAATAAAGTATGGATTGTTTTATTTTTTACTGGATTCTGATATGTTGGGAGTTTCTCGGTTTTGTAGATTGGTGGATTTGGGTGCTATTTGTATAGGATTAATTTTTTGTCTGTTTTTTACAAGCACATAATTAATCATAGCTCACACAATTGAATTAGGTTTTTAAAGAGGATTCCAATTTGGTTTTAAATACAGATAGGGAGGAGAGAGACATTATGACAAAGCTCAAAAGTCTATTAGAAAAAAAGACTTAAATATGGTGGAATAAGGCTTCTCTGGACAGATATTTGACTTGGGGTTTGATATCACTAAGCCTGAGAGTACAGATCTTTACTTCATTTCTTGTTGAGGATGAAACTTTCAGGAAGAAATGGGAAGATTTATCCTCTAGTTGCTCTAAGGGCTTTATAGAACTTCTAGTTCAATCTACTCAGGAGACTTTGAATTCAGTTGAAATTTAGATTGTTGAATTACAGAGCAAAATAGAAATAGAACTGGACAAAGACTTTCAAAAAAGAGACAAACAATGTCAAATAAAAAAAAAATTCAAAGGGATTTAATTGACCAACAGTCAAATCGGATTTTTAGATGGAGATGTATTGGGGTCAGACTATGCTCTCGTTCGTGGATGGGGATCTGTCTCCACTTCATTCTCTCTGGATGAACATCATAGAATGAGAAACAATAAATTGGATGAAAACCCAAGAAGTGATGGTATATATAAAAATAATTAGGGTCCATCTAAAAAATGTAAAGGCCCCCCTTACAACAGGGAAGGACAACTAGGAGCAAATTAGAGGTAATCTTTCTACACATATATTATCTGAGGCCCAAAAAGAGGAATTCAGTATGGGATTAACTTTTTCTATTACCAATTCCTTTGATTTTTTTTTTACAGCTTTGAAGGACTTTTCACATAGACTGGTTTTAAAAAAGCTTCATCGTGAGAAACCTAATAAGGGCGTGATAAATTCGGTGGAGGAGGATGAGGCACTTGGCATTTTGGAGGAATTACAAATGGAACAGGAATTTCAGATTTCAAAACAATTTCCTAAACATGTCCTACCCAGATCTACAAGGTTCCCTTCCTTGTCCTTTTGCCATGAAGTGAAAATCTTCACAAGTTTGGTTACTGAAGATTTCAAGAGAATTTCGAATAAAGTGAGAAATGTCAATTTATCCCCTAGTCAACGTAAGGCAATTAAAGAATTGCAATCATATGGTGATATAGTTCACAAGGCATCGAACTGGACATAACATTGGGTGACATGTATGTGCAGGGCTGTGCCAGCATTTTGGTGTGCTTTCAGCCTAAAAACTGCTACATCCCTGTTCACTAGATGCATGAGCAGGCGCACTCCAAAATTAGGTGCATTTTGCGGTGCCTGCAGCACTTTCTAATGCGCCCAAGATGTGGGAGCGTTCTGAAAGCATGTCCCACCACAACTGTATAATTCTACACATTTATGACTGGAGGATGGCAAAACTAGGCACATTACTTCTGGAACAGCCAGACCAAGATAAAAGTGGTCTACCTGAGCCTGAGTTGTTGTAGTGGAACTACAATGAGCCAAATGTATGACCTGCAGTAGAACAGGTTCATACATTCTGGCACATTCTACACTACTTTAAAGCTGTTTAGAACTCTCCTCTATGCACCTATATCATTCATGTCACCCATTTTGATCTGGTTTGCGGCTAAGTATAAGGGAAAAACATTCTATTAGTTTCAGGGACAAAGATACTTATCAGAAGCTCTCTTACAATCCATTACAGTCCTTCTTGATACAATTGCAGCACATCGTGAGGGAATTATATCAAGGAAAGTACTGGATGGATGGTATGTAAAATATCCCAAGGTTCTGACACTGTATTTTCTACCAATGTTTCACAAATGTGTGAACATTCCCCCTGGTCACCCGATTGTCTAAGGAATTTGTAATATTTATCAATTTCTATCTAAAACCAACTGTAGAAACATCATCATTATATTTCAGGGACACAACTGATGTCCTGGGATAAGTTGATGGTATTGTGATGGACTCAGATATGTATTTGGTGACAACGGATACTGAGTCCTTGTATACTACACGCATTTCATTTAAGTCTGCACTCACTACCGCCAAACAGCACTACTTCACCACCATCATATCCTCCCTGTCTCACAACCCCAGACATTTATTCAACACCTTCAACTCTCTCCTTCGCCCCCCAGCACCTCCTCCCCCATCTCTCCTATCAGCAGATGTTTTTGCCACTCACTCATTAAACAAGATCAAACTCATCAGAGAAAGCTTCACTCCACAGTCCCCACTGCCCACTTCTATATCTCCACCATCGCCACCACCCACCCTTACCCTGACACAGTCCCCAGTGAACACTTCCATAACCTGCTTTCCCACTGTCAGTCACGATAACCTTTCCTCTCTAGTATCCAAATCCAACCTCACTACCTGTAACCTTGACCCACTGCCATACTACCTCATCCCAGACCTCAGCACTGTTATCTTCCCAGACCTCACCCACCTTTTCAATCTATCACTAACCTCTGGCATCTTCCCTTCCTCATTTAAACATGCGACCATCACCCCCATCCTTAAGAAACCATCTCTCGATCCCTCCTCAATTGCCCCATCTCACTGCTTCCCTTTGCATCCAAACTCCTGGAACAGCATGTCTATCTCAACTGTCCTCCCATCTGTCCTCCAACTCTCTCCTTGACCCACTCCAATCAGGCTTCAGACCTAACCACTCCACTGAAACCGCCCTCACCAAGGTCACCAACGACCTAGTGACTGCTAAAGCCTCACGCCACTATTCTGTGCTTCTCCTCTTAGACCTGTCCTCTGCCTTTGACACTGTTGACCACTCCATCCTGCTACAAATCCTCTCCTCCCTCGGAATCACTGACTTGGCCCTCTCCTGGATCTCCTCATACCTCTCTGAACGGACATTCAGTGTCTCTCACTCTTGCACCACCTCCTCCTCCCGCCTGCCCGCTCTCTGTTGGTGTCCCCCAGGGGTCTGTCCAGCGACCACTACTCTACTCTAACTACACTCAAGGCCTGGGTCAGCTCATAGCATCCCATGGCTTTCAATACCACCTGTATGCAGACGACACACAGCTTTATATATCTCTTTCACCAGTTTCAAAAGCAACCTGAAAACCTATCTCGTCAGGATAGTCTATAACCTACACTAACCCCACCACCAGTACACCGGTCCACAAACATGTCCGCCCCACACCTTCTGTCTCTCCCCTCCTCCCTTCTAGATTGTAAGCCCTCACGGGCAGGGCCCTCTTTCCTCTCTGGATCAGTTACTAGTCATTTTTCGTCTCTATTGTATTTGTTCAACAATTGTTATGTATGTAACCCTCCTGAATGTACAGCGCCCTGGAATCAATGGCGCTCTAAAATAAATAGTAATAATAATAATAATACTAGTATCAAACATGAGGAGGGGAGCCAAGCGGTCCACTTCTTCTTGGGCATGAGAAATGGACAGCCACATATATGATTTGATTTTACAACTTTTAAGGTTTATACTGACACATAATTTTATGTGTTTAGGGATGTTTTTAATGTTCAAAAGCATGGCACTGCAATGGGTGCAACCTGTGCCCCATCATAAGCGAGTCTCTTCCTTGGCTTGTGGAAAGGTTGTGTGCCTCATTCTGCTTTCCTTGTGCTGTGCTGCATGAGATACATTGACAATGTGTTCTTCCTTTGGCAGGGTTCTGAGATTTAGCTCAAATAATTTATGAAGGAACTAAATAGGAACTCCCTTAACATTAAATTAACATTTAAATATGACAATTGACAATTGAAGAGTATAGGTCCTTGCTCTACTAACTGAAGTAGATCAACAGGGATATATTCAGAAGAGCACATTGGTCAATTATTTGTAACATGCCTCCTCTTTTCACAATCCTTCAACTATTAGGGCTGTTCCAATTGGTCAGTTTTTCAGGATAAGGCAGATGTGCTTATCCAAAACCAATTTGAGTTTTAATCTGCTGATTTTAAAACCCAATTAAGGATAGAGGATACAGTGGTAGAAAGATTAACATGGCTATTTAAGAACCAAAAAATATTGAGAGAAGTGTTGTTAAAAAGTGGCCCTAAAAAGCTGAGGACAGTGATTTCAGATTTTTTCCACATATAATGTTCAGTAGTCTACCATGAGGCAAATTCTTAAAAAACATTCTTCAGACATAACCATGTATTAAGAATTGTGATATGTTCCAATGATGACAGCTAAAATATGTCATTATTTAAAGGACCTCTTAGTAAGAAATCTTTATGTCCCCAAGAAGAAGATCTCTTTGGCAGTTTGGAGCCAAGGTGTTTTTTTTTCCCTGTGGTGATTGTCTTGTACGCCAAAACATGATGTGTGCTACTTATTTTCAGTCCATATCAAAGGAGCGTGAATTTAAAATATTGGATTAAATTTCATGCAGTACTAGCAATGTTGTATATCTTGAGTTGTGTAATGGTCCAAAATTATATGTTGGTTTAACAACTAGAGAGTTAGGTATAAGGACACGGGAACATATGAGAGTCATTCTGGCTGCTAACAATCGCCAAGGTGTCTGTCTACTGAAAACTATTCCCAAACACTTTTTCCAGTTCGAAGACTGCAACCCTAGCTCATATACAGTTATAGAAATTGATTGTGTCCACTGCGTGATCCGCGGTTGGAACGTGAAATAAATATTAGGGCAAAAAGAATGCAAATGGATTATTATCCTGGATACAATGTCTCTAATTGGGTTGAATAAGAAATTGGGCTTTGCATCATTCCTCCTCATCCTTTTATATGAATGTGTTTGCTTATTTGATGCCTTTTATTATTATTTGTGGTTGGAACGTTGCAAAAAATAAGTAGCTGTTTTTGTCAATCATACTAAAGAACTGTTACACTTCTATTCTAACTGTTACTTCTTTTATCTGTAGAGACTAGTGCAATTCAATGAGTTTATTTTCTAATGCAAAATTATGTTAACAATAAAATTTTGTTCAGATTTTTATACTTTTCATTTTTTATAATTAAAATCTTACTAAATACTTTATTTTAGACTGTTATATTGTACATTAATTTTCCTTCATCAAAATGTAGGTCACTGGGTCAGTAGGTCAGGATTTTGCATGCTTTATAAACTTTTTAGGTACATTTTTTTCCTAGAAATTTTTTTTAGTTTTTGTTTTTACAACATCAGAATAATTTTTTTTTTTATCAGATAGTGATCAGTGTTGAAATTTAATTTTTCTGCTCTCATCTTTATTTTACATGCAACAATAGCCGACATACGACAGGTCTGGCTGGGACGTGTGGTGCACAAAGCAAGATAACTAGTCTACTATGCACTGACATGCTATTCTAATAGATTTTATTTTATTTCTAGCCTGTTGTGATGTGTTTGTAATCACATCACTGATAATACTACAATAACTCTGTAAATATCCATCAGAGAACAGAATTTATGGTAGATGCTGTATTGTTTTTCTAATTCTATATTATTTTTATTATTATTCATTTTATAATAAATAAATAATTTATTAATTAATTTTAATAAATTAGTGTCCGCCAAGTAGGGAGAAAAAGTATTTAGTCAGCCACCAATTGTGCAAATTCTCCCACTTAAAAAGATGAGAGAGGCCTGTAATTACATTAAGCAGTAAACTTGGGTAATAAGATTGTGGTAAAGACAAAAGTCTCTTATGAGCACTAGCGGTATCGTCTGTTATTTAATGGTTTCTCCTTCCCGTCTCACAATCAAATCATTAACAATCTGTATATAAAGGAAGTCTACGCACAGTCTTGCATGCTTGAGAAAGGGAGGCACCGCCTCTCGAAACATCGCTCTCCACAGGTGTGTGACGCTCCGCCTGATAGACTGCTTTTGCTATGCTACATGCATTGCATGGATCTACTTTGCTGGTAAAGCTTTCAATATTCATATGTGCACTATGGAAGAGACTCATCTATATACAAGTATTTGTACATGATTTTACTACTTGTATTATGTCTATAATAAACACAGTTTTGCTATTGTCACTTATATACATCTGTTTCAAGAGCTAAGAGACCTGTAATTGACATCACAGATAGACCTCAACTATGAGAGACAAAATGAGAAAACAAATCTAGAAAATCACATTGTCTGATTTGGAAAGAAGTTATTTGCAAATCATGGTGGAAAATAAGTATTTGATCACCTACAAACAAGCAAGCTTTCTGGCTCTCACAGACCTGTAATTTCTTCTTTAAGAGGCTCCTCTGTCTTCCACTCATTACCTGTAGTAATGGAACCTGTTTGAACGAACTTGTTATCATTATAAAAGACACCTGTCCACAACCTCAAACAGTCACACTCCAAACTCCACTATGGTGAAGGCCAAAGAGCTGTTGAAGGACACCAGAAACAAAATTGTAGCCCTGCACTAGGCTGAGGAGACTGAATCTGCAATAACCCAGCTTTGGGTTGAAAAATCAACTGGGGGAAAGCAAAAATTTAAAAAAGGGAAAACATACAAACATTGATAATCTCCCTCGACTCATCCCGTGGGTCAAAATGCCCCAAAAGAACTTGACAAAAATCCCAAACCACACAGAGGGACCTATGAATAACCTACAAGACTGGGACCAACTTTAACAAAGCCTACCTCATACACACTACGCCCCAGGATCAGATCCTGCATCCAACTTCCCCCTGCTTAACCCATAATGTCCGGGCCCATCTAAGTTTGCTAAGAGCATTTGGATGATCCAGAAATATTGGAAAATGCCCAATGGTCGATAAAACCAAATAAAAACTGTTTGGTAAAACACAGCTCGTCGTTTTGGGAGGCAAGAAAATTTAGTTGAATCCAAAAACCAACCTACTATGAAGCAGGGGGGGGCAACATCATGCTTTTGGGCCATTTCTCTGCAAAAACCAGGACGACTGATCCCTGTTCATAAATAATGAATGGGGCCTGTATCGTGTATTTTGATGAAAAACCTCCTTCCATCAAAAGGGCATCGAAGTTTAAACGTGGGGGGTTTTTCAGCATACAATTATCCCAAAAGCACACCCCGGGGAAAATGGGGGAGTGGCTTCGTAAAAATATTTCAAGGGTCCGGGATGGCCAAAGCCAGTCTCCAGTCTAAAACCACAAAGAAAACCTTTGGAGGGATTAAAGTCTTTGTTCCCCACAACAGCCCCAAAACATCACGCTCAGAGGAATTTGCAAGGAAATGCCAACATACCACAACAGTGGTCCAACCTTTTAAAAACTTACAAAAAAACATTTTCATTCCCAAACAAAGGATAATAACAAATTTATTGAGATGAACTTTGTATTAATAAAATACTTATTTTCCGCCAAAATTTTCAATTAATTTCTTTCCCAAAATCAACAATGTGATTTTCGGGGATTTGTTTTTTCTCATTTTTTTCTCTCATAGTTGGGTCCACCTATGAGTCAATTAAAACCCCTCATTTTTTTTAAGTGGCAAAACTTGCACAAGGTTCTGACTAAAAATTTTTTTTCCCCACTGTAACTCTAAAATTTAAAAAAAACTTTCAAAAGTACATCTTTTCAAAAACTTCAATAAAACCCAAAAAATTTATCCGCTTGATATATTAAACCCCAGAGAAGTATACATATAGCAATAATAGTCAATATAAAGCAATTTAAAACCTTTTAACACTACCCTTTTACCCACATCCAAATAATTCTCCACCAAAAATAAGCTCCCTAATATTCCAAATAATCGAATATTCCAAAAAAAATAAATAAACTAAATCTCAAAAATATTTCAACTCACGTTGCGGGGGCTGGGGGATATTGTGAGGGTTTTTTCACCAACATTTTCCCTCACGCCATTTTCTTTTAGTATGCCTTTGACAAACCGTAGGTTTGCAGTGGTTGGAAAATTTATTTTCTCTGTAACAATGTGCAGGAGATGTTATCTTCAGTAAACAAAAGCTAATCTTGTTAGAGATAATGGGTGACATGTATGAATCTTGGTTCATAAAGGCTAGTTCTAAATAACTTTAAGGTAGTGTAGAATGCACCAGAATGTATGAACCTGTTCTTCTGCAGGCCATACATACAGGCACAGTCTAGTGCCAATACGATACATCTGGCTCAGGCACACCACCTTTAGACTGTTCTGCGCTAAAGTTTGGTGTCAAAGAATCATAAATGTGTCTACTTCTATGAATGTGGTGCGACACACCCCCAGAACACCCCAAATATTTGGCGCACTAAGATGTGTGTTTGACACATTACAAAGGCACTTATTGCGCCAAAGTTTGGCATGCACCTGTTCCTACATTCCTTTTGGCTCAAAGTACACCAGGAAACTGGTGCAGCCCCATTCATACATGTCACCCAATTAGTCTGCTCTGAGTGAGCTCTTTGTCCATGGTGACATCACTCCTTACTCTTTGTCTAATCATATAGTAGGGATATGGATATAAGATCATATAAAATACATCAGCACTAACTTTTTATCTTGCAATAAAATGGTTTCTCCTATATGTAGGCGTAAAAAAAAATTGTTATATTTCACATGAATTCATGCAATATTATAAGTGTTCACCGATGTTGGAATGATTTGGCTGCGCCTTGATTCACCTGGTGTTTTTAGCCTTAATTCACACTGTACTCAGAGTATTATACTCATTACATTAGTTCATCAAGAGCGTCAAACCTCAATGTGCACTACACTGTACACCGACAAGTACTAGACAGCAGTGTGCATTAAACACCAGCAATGTGTGTGTTATAAGTAACGTTCATATTCTAAATAAGTGTTGAGTGTATTATACTAATTGTATTGCACCATTTCTGTTACATCAAAAGTGTTAAGCCTTAATGTACACTGAACCTCAACATGCACTACACTGCATGCCAACAAGTACTAGACAGCAGCGTACACTGAACAACAGCAAAGTGCATATTATAAATAGAAACTATTCCAATAGTCCAACATTCACACTGATGTTTTAGTGCTCGCTGACAATCATAATGGACTTACTTTGTCCTGCAATCAGAATGGTCACAGTAGTCACAATATTCTCACAGTATGATTAGTTCCCAAAGGGGTTATCATGTCTTATAAACTAAAATTCATGGGTATTACTTACTGACTTCTAGGAAAAACGACGCGTGGTTGTACGCGTGGTTGTAGCTGAGCGCTCCAGCCAGCAGCGCTCAGGTTCCGTCGCGCATACTCGTTGATTGACAGGCAAAAGTGAAGTCACTGAAGGCTACAAAAGCCTCACTTGATATAAAGAGATTGCCTATGCATTTCAGAAAGTATTGCACTTTCCTTTATCAGGCACATAGGAGCCTGTGAACTGGATCATTCACATTGACTTCTATAGGAGAGTTTTCTAGGAATGCTCTGTGACCTGAGAAGAAGTCTGTGTGCAGGGAAGAGGAGAAGGCGAGCTGTTATCTCCTATTGTGAATGGTGAATCCCGTGCTATCTGTAAACATTGTTGTCACCTTTCAGTGTCACCCTGCTTTTACGGATAATGAGCAGACTGCTGAAAATCTATCGACAGAACAGGAAGTGTCAGACGATTATCAGGCTTAGTGGCCAAAGTAAAAACATAAGAATAAAAAAAAAATATTGAACGTGTTATGGAGAATGAAAAAAACACAACCAAAAATTCTTAAAATTGTGTTTAACATAAAATCGTGAATTAAGCAATAAGTCATTTTTTGATGATGCATTCCCTTTAAGGCTATGTTCACACGGCTTAAAATGGGACATATCTCGCCCCGTATTTCGCACCGTACTATGCTAAATACGGGGTGAGATACGTCCCAGTCATTACGGTAATCCACAGTTCTCATAGAGAACTATGGATTACGTCTCCTCTCCCCACTCGCACAATATGGTGAGCGGGAGATAAGTGACATGTCAATTATTCACGGGATATATACGCACCGTGAATAATGAATGTCTTTGGGGCTGGCGGGCTGCTGGCCCTTCTGCCCCACCCCCACTCCCGAGCACACGGCGTAATTGCGGGCGAAATACGTCCCGCAATTATTGCCATGTGAACATAGCCTAAGAGTCTGGATATGGCTGACAGCTGCGCGCCTGCTATTTATATATTGCCCACCTTACTTTCACAGAATACCAACCTATAACCTATACGGGAGCTTCCTCCTTGCTCCCCACGTTAAGCATTCGATACATCAATAGTTCAATACATATTCATATCTTATCCACTCTCTTTTAATTTGTGGATATGTATTTCATTACACTTTAATCATTAAGATAAATAGAAAATAGTGGTATACTCAAATTTCAAGTTGCCAAGATCTCAGTCCATTAAATCTGTAATGCATGCGATCCCATTAAGGCTAATGAAGAGATGCCAGACACTGGGCAGAAAGGTGCACATTTCGGGAGCTAACCCACCCCCTTTCTCAAGCATGCGTGTTACCACACTGTTGGGCATTATATACCTATTCAGCAAATGCCTAAGTTAAAACTCTAAAATATCTAAGCTATTTCCTAAAACACCTGTAGATTTAAATTTTCATTTAATCCTTTAGGGGACAATGCCTCCCAAAAAATTATTCAATATGCTTCCCATTGGAATAACTTTCTTTTTACCTGCTATTTATCGTTTCCATTGATCTCTTCCAAGACACACCTCCGTAATTCTGACAGACCGTGTCTTTCCTCAATTGATCCTGATCCTTATAGATCTACTCATTTATTTCATCACAAGGGCATTTAAGCATGTAAATAACCTGACCACTTTTGTGTGTATAAACACCTTTTTTTTACTGAAGTACCCTTGGGTAACACTGACTCCTTTTATTATTGAAGAACAGTTCTGACAGTGCCTGTCCTAACTGATTACAATCTAGTCTATCTATCCTTTCTGGGTTTTTTTTAAATCCGATGACATAAGCTGCTATTTCGGATCGCTAGCCAACATGCCCCAATGTTTCAAAATAGTTGTTTTAATTCAATCTGCGTGTCTGTCAGATGTACAACCTCAATTCCAAAAAAGTTGGGACACTAAACAAATTGTGAATAAAAACTGAATGCAATGATGTGGAGGTGCCAACGTCTAATATTATATTCAAAATAGAACACAAAGCACAGATAAAAAGTTTAAACTGAGAGAATGTATCATTTTAAGTGAAAAATATGTTGTTTCAAAATTTCATGGCGTCAACAAATCACCAAACAGTTGGGACCATGCCGTTTTTACCACTGTGTGGCTTCCCCCCTTCTTCTTACAACAGTCAACAGATGTCTGGGGACAGAAGAGACCAGTTTCTCAAGTTTAGAAATAGGAATGCTCTCCCATTCATGTCTAATACAGGTCTCTAACTGTTCAATCATCTTGGGCCTTCTTTGTCGCACCTTCCTCTTTATGATGCACCAAATGTTCTCTATAGGTGAAAGATCTGGACTGCAGTCTGGCCATTTCAGTCCCTGGATCCTTCTCCTACGTAGCCATGATGTTGTGATTGCTACAGAATGTTGTCTGGCATTATCTTGTAGAAAAATGCAGGGTCTTCCCTGAAAGAGATGATGTCTAGATCGGAGCATATGTTTTTCTAGAACCTGAACATAGCTCTCTGCATTAATGGTGCCTTTCCAGACATGCAAGCTGCTTATGCTACAAGCACTCATGCAACCCCATACCATCAGTGATGTATGATTCTGAACGGAGTGTCGATAACAACTTGGGTTGTCCTTGTCCTCTCTGTTCCGGATGACATGGCGTCCAACTGTTCCATAAAGAACAGTTTTCCATTTTGCCACACTCCATTTTAAATGACCCCTGGCCCAGTGCAAACGGCTGAGCTTGTGGAGCTTGCTTAGAAATGGCTTCCTCTTTGCACTGTAGAGTTTCAGCTGGCAACGGCGGATGGCACAGTGGATTGTGTTCACTGACAATGCTTTCTGGAAGTATTTCTGAGCCCATTCTGTTATATCCTTGACAGTGGCATTCCTGCTTGAGGTGCAGTGACGTTTAAGGGCCCGGAGATCACGAGCAACCAGTAGAGTTTTACGGCCTTGACCCTTACGCACATCAATTGTCCCAGATTCTCTGAATCTTTTGATGATGTTATGTATGGTTGATGATGATAACTTTAAAGTCTTTGCTATTTTACGCTGGATAACACCACCCTGGTATTGCTGCACTATCTTTCGGCGCAACAATGGTGGAATTGGTGATCCTCTTACCATCTTGGCTTCAGAGAGACACTGACACTCTGAGTAGCTCTTTTTATACCCAAACATGTTGGCAATTCACCTAATTAGTGTGGATTGGTCTTCCAGCTGCTCGTTATATGCTCAATGTCATTTTTCCAGCCACTTATTGCTACTTGTCCCAACTTTTTTGGCATTTGTAGACACTTTGAAATTTTTAATCAACATATTTTTCCTTTCAAATGTTACATTTACTCAGATTAAACTTTTGATCTGTCATCTATGTTCTATTCTGAATAAAATATGCACCTCCACATCATTGCATTCAGTTTTTATTTTTAATTTGTTTAGTGTCCCAACTTTTTTGGAATTGAGGTTGTAGATACAAATACAAACATATCGGTTCTATTTTTCAACCTAGATTCCAATAATTAATCTCTGGGTCTCTTGTTTGAAGACTTTCACATCAAGGTAGTGGACACTGCTCTCATTGTTTGGATGTGGAGGTCTTAAAGCAAAATGACAGATTGGTTGCTACCTTGTATACTAAGAGTACTGACCGTCACAATGTTTTGCATAGAAATAGTCAGCACTCTCCCTAGGTGTTCAAGTGAATAGTCAAAACGCTCTCTAGCTGTCTAAGAGGACAGCTTATTAAGGCCCATCATATCTGTACTAAGCATAAGGATTATCTTGAAAATATGGAAAAAATCACAAAGAAGTTCATACAGAGAGGATATGATGAGAGTGAACTCATATGGACAAGGCAAGAAGTGTTTAAAATACCCAGAAATCAATTACTGGAATCTAAGTTGAAGAATAGAATAGATAGGTTTGTTTTTGGATCAACATATGAGAGACATGCAGATTCAATTAAAAAAATATTTTGAATATTGGGGCATGTTGGCTAGCAATCCAAAGTATGGTAGACTATTTAAAGATCCCCTGCAATGTATTTATCACAAAGGCAGATCATTGGGTCAGCAGTTTATGTCATCTGATTTAATAAACAACAGAAAAGATAGATCAGATTGCAATCGATTAGGACAGGCACGAAATTTCCGTGCCTCAACTGTCAGAACTGTTCTTACATAATAAAAGGATTCAGTATTAACCATCCCACTAAGGGTACTCCGGTAAAAAGAAAAAGTTTTTATACACGCAATAGTAGTCAGGTTATTTACATGCTTAAATGTCTTTGTGGTAAAATATATGTAGCACAAGAATAAGAATCAGGATCAATGAGCAATAATCAGTGATACGCCACTACAAGCTGAAGAAATCTGCTGCGGTACCAGATGGTGACAGTGGAAAGGTAGTCGATGAAGGTAGTGGAGGTTTTGGTGAGAGTTCAGTGGCTAGACACGACCTCTCAGAATTACGATGGTGTGGAAGAAGTCTATGGTAATGATAAAGAGCAGGTAAAAAGAAAGTTACTATAATGGGAAGCGTATTGGATAACTTTTTTGGAGGTTGTCCACTAGAGGATTAAATGAAAAATTAAATCTATGGGTGTTTGGTTTAAATATGCATAACTGTAGAATATAACTTAGATGTTTTAGAGTTTTAACTTAGGTAATTGCTGGATAGGTATATAATGATTAACAGTGTGGTAGCACCGATGCTTGAGAAAGGGGGTGGCTTAGCGCCCAAAACCTTGCACAGGTGTGTGTACCTTTCTGCCCAGTGTCTGGTGTATCCTTGTTAGCCTGAATGGGATCGTATGCATTGCTGATTTAATGGATTGAGATCTAGGCAACTGGAAACTTGAGTATACCACTATTTTCTACTTGTCTTAATGACTGAAGTGTAACGAAATATATATGCACGAATTAAAAGAGAGTGGATAAAGATATAAATATGTGTTGCCGTATTTATGTACCAAAAACTGCACTCCTGCTACAGTGGAAAGGATTGGATTCAACTCCAATTCTAGCAATTTGCCACTTAGATGTTGTGGATATTAGCAACTACAGCATCTAGATGAGTGGTGCACAACATGCAGCCCGGGGGCCACATATAGTCCCTAGTGCCCCTTTGTCCAGTTACCAGGACACAAACATCCTTTGTCTTTCTCCTCATACTTCAGAAGGTAATATTTATCTTTTGTCCACTGCATTCAACTGTTATGACTGGCACTGTATGGCTGGCACTGTTACAGTGGGAACTGTATGACTGGCACTGTTATGGTCGGCATTGTATGGTAGGCACTATAGGATTGTATTTGATATTTTAAGCAACCTAAGTGAGCAATAAAGTAAAAACTGTTTTTGTATTATTTCTGAATTTCTGATCCAATCATGGCATTTATACAAAATATACCATAAAAATATCTGATTGCTTCAAGACTCCAAAGAGGAAGAGATGAGCTGGAGAGGCAGTTATTGTTGTAGTTGTGAAACAGCCACTTTTGTAACCCCCAAAACTTACACAGAAAATAGGTACCTCTATCTACTTTGGGGAGTATCAAGCACAAGACCAATTCTGATTTCCTACAGTCCCCAGTGAAACCAAGACCTCTCAGCCACTTGTGTATTTACAATTGAAGTGAAGGTCTCTGATGAGGAGTATTCCTGTAAGGTTTTCTACAGCTCCTAAAAGAGGTAATGACAATGTAGCTCTTTGACCAGAAAATTTTGTGCACTCCTGATATTGGTGGTTAGTTGAAGACTCCTTCTATTTGTGCCCTATGAATTCCATGAAAACTATATGAATATAATGGGTTCCTATGGCAACCAAGAGCCGTACAAAGATCTCCAGGTCTTGACATAGCCTAACAGATTGGTGTCAGTTTTTTACTTACAAAAGATACATTGTAAAGTAAGTCTACCAAAGCATCATAGTATATAAGTGATTAGAAGATTTAATTGTAAAGCAACACAATGGCCCTGGTAAGTGAGGGAGGGGGGGGGGGCTAAATGTTTAAATGAAAAAAGTTAAAGCTCCATTGATGGAAAAATAAAAGTGTGTAAGAACACAGGAATGAAAAGCAATTTCTAAGCTATTTATTTTTAAAAAAATATAATGAAAACTGTATAAATTTGGTATGGTCTTACAAGGGTTTTCCCATCTAGCTGTTTTCACAGAGCCTGCTCATCCTCCCAAACTTGCAGATTCCCACTTTCTGTGCATGCTGTTGGCAGTTCAATAGCAGTGACATTTCAGCTGTGCCATCCATTATTTCTAGCTGCACATGTTAAAGGGATACTTGGGATGGAGGAGTTTTAAAATAAAAATGACACTTTCCAAGCCGAGTCGTACAATGTGCCAAAA
Organism: Phyllomedusa bahiana; assembly: GCA_025379985.1. Classification (NCBI taxonomy): domain Eukaryota; kingdom Metazoa; phylum Chordata; class Amphibia; order Anura; family Hylidae; genus Phyllomedusa; species Phyllomedusa bahiana. Next base: position 18,677 of record JAODAL010008879.1, on the reverse strand, counting down.
AGGTGCTAAAGTTTGGCACAAAACTGTAGTACAAATCCATGTCAGTGTCAAAGTGGCATGGCTGAGACTACTTTTGGCGTAGAACGGGATACATTTATAAAGTGCTGTGAGACACTTTCATACATACTGTTGGATCATACATCATTAAAAATAGAGGTAGAATTGGAGAGTCGGTGCCACATTCATACATGTCCCCCTAAAGGTTTACAGTTTTTCTCAGTGAGAATATCAGAGACTAATAAGTAAACTTCCTATGGCCACTGCTCATAGAGCAAATTGATTTTTTTCCTAAGTAATTGTTACCATTAAAAAATAGAATTAATTCCACAAAATAATAAACCCTTATACATGCCTATGTTAACAAAAAGTACAAAAGTGGCTATGGCTATGGGAAGGTTAGGAGATAAAATGAAAACAAAAAATGGCTGCATCTCCCAAGAGTTAAAAAATATAATTCATCCAAAAACCTATTCTAGATACAACTACATCAACAACAAAAAAAAACAGCTATGGCTCTTGAAATGCAGTGATACAAAAACAATTGTTTTAGGTATGTAAATGTAAAAGTAGTAAAAAATATATACTGCCATATAGAATAAATGTAATCTTCTTTATACTGTACATCAAGTAGCTTCAAATGTATACATTAAAACTGTTTTTTGCAGAATTGCTGTTTTCTATCCTCCACGCCCAGAAAAAATGTTAAAAAATGTAATCAAAAAATTACATGAACCCAAAATGGTGGCAATAAAAAAAATACAAATCATCACACAAAAACAAGTTGTAACAAATCCAACCCGGGTGGCTGGAAACATGCAGGTTGGGCGGATCCACTGTGAGCGCAGAGAGTGAACACAAGCAGTGGGTAGCCGAAGTGCAGGTCCGGGTAGCAGGTGCTGGAGCGGAGACAGGGCACTGCAGATGTAGCCGTAGAACGTATGCACAGTCCAGGTGTAACAGGTGAACAGCTGGCACAGTTTAGGATGGCAGCAGACACTGGGTATGGCAACAGGTATGTGGCAAGCTGGTGCAGCAGCAGGTGTTCAGCAGGAACGATGCACGTACAAAAAACGTATAACAGAGTTAGCAGCAGTACAGCAGCTAAGGGGTCAAGCTCTTGTGCTGGAAGACAACAACGAACTGATGCTGAGCTGAGGGAGGAAGTTCCTTAAAAAGCCAGAGGTTACAGGTTACTGGGCAGGGCCAAGGTATTCTGACTCTTTAAATGTGGTGCAATGCCACGCGCTTGCCCCTAGAGAGAGCGTGTGTGCGCACAGAACGCCAGAGAGCAGGAGGAAGCAGAGATGGTGAGGCTTCAGGAGTGGCAGGAGCCAGGACAGGTGCGTGCAGAGAGCCAGGGACACCAGGGGATGTCGCAGCAGCGGCCGGGACAAAGGTGACACTGATACGTTGTCGGTCCGTAGCAGGGGCCGCGGTGTGAACCGTGACACAAGCCCTTATATACAGCATCTCACAAAAGTAAATACACCACATTTTTGTAAATATTGTATTATATCTTTTCATGAGACAACACTGAAAATATGACACTTTAATACAATGTAAAGTAGTCAGTATGCAGTTTGTATAACACTGTTAATTTGAGTACACCCCTAACCAAAAATGGAAAAATTGTGTCCAATTTTCCATTTCCCTCCATGGTGTCATGTGACTTGTTAGTGTTACAAGGTCTCAGGTGTAAATAGGGAGCAGGTTTGTTAAATTTGGTGTTATCGATCTCACTCTCTTATACAGGTCACTGGAAGTTCAACATGGCACCTCATGGCAAAGAACTGTCCTAGGATCTGAAAAAAAGAATTGTTGCTTTGTATACAGATGACCTAAGCTATAAGAAGATTGTCAACACCCTGAAACTGAGTTTCAGCATGTTGGCTAACACCATACAGGGGTTTAACAAGACAGGTTCCACTCAAAACAGGCCTCGCAATGGTCAACTAAAGAAGTTGAGTGCACATGCTTAGCATCATATCCAAAGATTGTGTTTTCAATATTGACATATGAGGGCTGCCAGCATCTCTTCAGTGGTTAAAGGGGTGGGGAGTCAGTCTATCAGTGCTCAGACCATACACTTCACATTCCATGGCTATGGTCCCAGAAGGAAGTCTCTTCTAAAGATGATGCACGAGAAAACCCGCAGTTTGCTGAAGACAGCAGACTAAGGACATGGATTAGTGGAACCAAGTCCTGTGGTCTGATGAGACCAAGATAAGCCTCTTTGGTTTAGATGGTGTCAAGTGTTTGTGGTGGCAACCAGGTGAGTAATACAAAGACAAGTGTGTGTTGCTTATGGTCAAGCATGGTGGTAGGAGTGTCATAGTTTGGGGCTGCATTAGTGCTACTGGCTGTGGGGAGCTACAGTTCACTGAGGGAACCATGAATGCCAATATGTACTGTACATACTGAAGCAGAGCATGATGCCTTCCCTTCAAAAACTCTGCAGGGCAGTATTTCAACATACTGATCCCAAACACACCTCCAAAATGTTCACTGCCTTGCTAAAGAAAATGAGGGAGAAAGTGCTGAACTAACCAAGCATGTCTTCAGAGAGGAGAGGATTCCACTGGACTCCATGTCAAAAAGAGTTAAGGCAGTGCTGGGAAATAATGGTGTTGAAACATTGGGCACAATTTGACTATTTTCACAAAGAGGTGTACTCACTATTGTTACCAGCAGTTTAGATATGAATGGCTGTATGTTGAGTTGTTTTGAGGACACACCAAATTTACATTGTTATACAAGCTGTACACTGACTACTTAACATTGTATCAAAGTGTCCTATTTCCAGTGTTGTCACATGAAAAGATATAATACAAGATTACCAAAAATGTGAGGGATGTACTCACTTTCATGAGATACTGTACCTATATCAGAAAAAAAGGGGTACCCAGGAAATATTTGCACTATTATTATAATATGATTTATGATATGTCCGTTTTAATAAATATTTGGGTTCCCTGTGAAATTACAATACAGAAGCATCTTCACATATAACTTTGTGTTATTCTTTTTTATTCCTTCCAGATATTTACTACTGCATCTGTCAACTGGGTGTTGCCAATTGGAGGTGTGCCCCTGCACAGTCTAGAATTGTCCAATCAGGGCAAACATTGAAAAAAGGAATGGTAACACTCACCTGACTGAGGAACATCACAGCTTATAATAGAAAATTGTTATTTCACTGGAAGCACAAGTGTTTACTAAAAATATTTAAGAGGAAATCAAGGGTCATCTTTAAAACTTCCCTAAAGCCCTCAACTGAGCTGAAATAAAAATGTAACCAGTACTCAGTATACTGATGATGTCCTGTTTATGGTTTACATGACTGTGAGCCAATCACAGCCCGAGCAATCATGTGCTGGCCACAGCATTCAAATGCTGAATATGCAGGGTCACTGTCATATAAGCCATGAATGGGATGTCATTTTATGAGGGACACCAGCCCTGAAATGGTGGGAACAGGAGAGGTAGTAGCAGGTAAATTTAATTTAGAAACAGGAGTAAAAGGCAAACTTCTAAAGATTTGGGAAAACCCTTTCGATTACATTACCTATTGTTAAGGGTTAAATACAGAAAAAGCTACTTTTACTTATGATACAGAGAAGTATTTAAAAATCTTGAAAAACTCTTTTAAGTACTTACTCATGTGTTTGGCACAATAGCACCCCAAAAAAACCTATAGCTTGTCTTGGAATAAACAGATGCCCATAAACCTACGTTGATGTAAAAATCTAAAAATAATTATTAGATTATTATTAGAATATTATTATTGATATAAATGTAGTTAGGCAAAACTGAAAAAAAATCTACTGGCAATCTCAAGTATAGTAATCAAATTTCCAACAAATTACAATAACTTTGCAGCCTACAGTCATCGTTTCTTTTTAGAGTATTATTATACGTGTTGTTTTTTTTTTAGAGATACTTAGAAATTACAAAAAAATATATTTTTGCAATTTCTTCAGGAAACACACAAACACAGACACAACAATTACAGCAACAACCATGACAAAATCATCACCAGTGTCATTTTTGATACATATTACAAAGGGTGAATGAAAAGAATGAAGACATAAGGGGGGCCCTATGTAAGTCTATCACACAAGGGCCAACATAAATCTGTAGCTGACCCTGTATGTAGTTCTGTTGTGTGACTGAGTTAGAAATGTCATGTGTCAGATTTAACATGAACACAAGATGATAGTACAGTACATGTACTGAATATAACACTTTCGGTATGAATTTACAGCTATGGGAAACGTCTTATTAAAAGAAAATGCATAAGAAACATGTCACAAAACACCTATGGTTTTAATATACACACAGGGGAAGAAAAGTCCTCCAGTTTTTCAAAGCGAGACTCCAGTAATACACCTATCATAGAGGTTTGGACCTGTGTATATGGGGCAATTTTCTATTTACTTTCAGAGATATAGTAGTAGCATGAGTCAACAATGAGATCTGTATATTTCAGATTATATTACCAATACATATAAAACAGCTCATTCAAAAAAAACAGCTCGCTTTTTATGTCGATGTTAAAGGATCAGGCAAATTGAAATACAATTTAAAATGTCTATTCAATGACAGAAGTTGGGAATAATCTTGTTGTTCTCATACACATTAGAGTATTGGATCTGACTACTAGGTGTATATCTACAGGTGGTGCAGTCACTACCAATAGCTCCCTCTACCACATAAGAAGACCACAATATTATAACTAGCACACGGTAGTTGGGGGACCCTTTATGGATTTGGCCCATAAACTTTAATTTAAGCCTCTACATTAAGTTATGCTGACTACATTAGTGTAATGTGTGTAGTACATATTTTTCCATCAGGGATTTCAATGCAAGTATGCAGTATATCTGTGGAGATTCCTTGCAAATTGTGCTGGGAAATGACTGTATATTTTACTTCTACATGCTTAGGAGGTAAAATCTGTGGTGAAAATGTACAACAGACAGTGCTTGCTGCAGATTTGAAAACCATCAGGTTTTTGTTTAGTGCAGAATTTTTCTACTAAATAAATATTTTCACTACATGACGTTTTAAAAAACCACTTCTATTGTACAGTAATGTGCAACCGATCTCTAGTGTAGAACAAAATACAAAACTAGGACAGCTATGACACGTCTATCAGACTATGGACCTACTGTTAAACTGTTTTGCTGATTTTTTACTTTTCTCCCTTGTTTTGTTAATTTTTTTGTTTTTGCTTTTTCCTCTGTTTATTTCTATGAAGAGAATCACCACACGTAGGGAATGTTTGCACAACCTTTTTTCAGCTTGTAACAAATACTACAATTGCAGATGTGACAGAAAACAATGTTTGTTTAATAGCTGAATATTGTGACATTATAAAACAAACACAAAGTAAATTATTTCAATTAACAGCATATGCATTTCCAGATCAAAAGATGAAAAAAGTTATTGAAGAAAAATTTGGAATTAACTTCCAGTTTTCATGTCTAAATAAATACCTACACAATATTGTAGAGTGGCACAATGACAGAGTGTGGAGGTCACGTCAGCAGCAGCATGAGGTCAGACAGTGACACAATGACATTCTGGAGGTGGCAAAAACAGGAGTAGGCCACAGAGTGGCACAATAAGAGTGTGGTGGTCACGGCGCAGCAGCATGGGTCGGCAGTGGCCAATGACATTCGGGAGGGGGGCAAAACGTAGAAACCCACAGGTGGCACAATGACACATGTGGAGGTTACGGCAAAAAACTCGCGCAGCATGAGGTCAGACGTGGCACAATGAATTCTGGAGGTGGCAAAAACAGTAGTGGCGACAGAGGGAAAAATGACAGGTTGAAGGCCCGGCGCAGCAGCATGAGGCAGACAGGGGCAAATGAATTCTGGAGGTGGAAAAAAACGGAAATAACCCAGAGTGGCAAGGGACACAGTGTGGAGGTTATGTCAGCAGTTACAGAGCAGCATGAGGCAGACAGGGGGCAAAAAGACTTTGGGGGTGGCAAAAACAGTAGTTCCACAGAGTGGCCCAATGACGAGTTGGAGGTCATGGCAGCAGCAGAGAGGTCAGACAGTGGCACAATGACATTCTGGCGGTGGCAAAAACAGTAGTTGGCCACTGGGTGGCACAATGACAGAGGTGAGGTGACGGGTGGCGCGCATAGGTGAAGGGGCAAAATGACTTTTGGAGGGGCAAAAAAGGATGGGGCCAACAGAGTGGCACAATGACACGTGTGGATTTTTTGGGCAGCACCCCAAGCAGCACATGAGTCAGACAGTGGCACAATGATTTTTTGGGGAGGTGAAAAAAAACAGTAGTAGGCCACAGAGTGGGACAATGACAGAGTGGGGGTGAGGGGGCGCGATGGGGTCAACAGTGGCACAATGCCCTTCTGGGGTGGAAAAAATAAGGAGTAGGCCACTGAGTGGCACAATGACAGAGGTGGAGGTGACGGTGGCAGCGCATTGGCATAAAGGGCACAATGCAGGGGTGGAGGTGCGGTGGCAGAGCTTGGTATAAAGTGGACAATGACTTTTGGAGGTGGAAAAAAACAGGATAGGCCCGGTGGCACAATGACAGGGTGGAGGTGACGGTGGCAGAGCATGAGGTCAGACATGGCAAAATGAATTCTGGAGTGGGAAAAAATTGGAGTGGGCCACAGAGTGGCACAATACACAGTGTGGGGTCATGGCAGCGCGCATGAGGTCAGACAGGGGCACAATGAATTCTGGAGGTGGAAAAAAACGTAGTAGGCGACAGGTGGAAAAATGACAAGTGGAAGGACACAGCAGCAGATGGGTCAGACAGTGCCAAAAGGGACATTCTGGAGGTGGAAAAAAACAGGAATAACCCCACAGAGGGGCAAATGACACGTGTGGAGGTTAGTCAGCAGTTACAGCGCAGCATGAGGTCGACGTGGCAAAATGACATTCTGGGGGTGGCAAAAAAAAGTAGTAGTCCCAAAAGGTGGCACAATGAAGAGTGTGGAGGTTGGCAAGCAGCATGAGGTAGACAGTGGCAAAAGACTTTTGGAGGTGGCAAAAAAGTAGTAGGCCATGGTGGCACAATGACGAGGGGGAGGGAGGTGGCAGCGCATGAGGTCAGACGTGGCACAATGCATTCTGGAGGTGGCAAAAAAGGATGGGCCCACAAGGGGCACAATGACCGTGTGGGGGTTATGGCAGCAGCCACGCATCTCATGAGGTCAACAGTGGACAATGCATTCTGGAGGTGGCAAAAACAGTGTAGGCCACAGGTGGGACAATGACAGAGTGTGGGGTCAGGGAGCAGCGCAGAGGTAGACAGGGGCACAATGACATTTGGAGGTGGAAAAACTTGTGGGCCCCAAAAAGTGGCACAATGCAGAGAGGGGAGGGGGACGGTGGCAGCGCATGGGGTCAGACAGTGGCACAGACATTTGGAGGTGGAAAAACAGAAGTGGCCCACAGAGTGGCCAATGACAGGAGTGGAGGTGAGGGTGGGGGAGCATGAGGTCAGACGTGGCACAAGACATTCTGGAGGTGGCAAAAACAGGAGTAGGCCCAGAGTGGCAAAATGACGAGGGGAAAGGGACGGTGGGCAGCATGAGGTCAGACAGTGGACAATGACATTTGGATGGAAAAAAAAGGAGTAGGCCCGGTGGCCCAAATGAACAGTGTGGGAGGTCATGGAGCAGCGCATGGGGTCGACATGGCACAAGCATTCTGGAGGTGGCAAAAACAGTAGTAGGACGAGGGCAAAAAGACAGAGAGGGAGGTGACGGTGGCAGCAAAATGAGGTCAGACAGTGGCACAATGACATTTGGAGGTGGCAAAACGTAGTAGGCCACAGAGTGGCACAAGACACGTGTGGAGGTTACGGCACCCCTACAGCAGCAGATAGGTCAGACAGGGGAAAAATGACATTTGGGGTGGAAAAAACAGTAGTGGCGACAAGGGGGAACATGACAGAGTGGGGAGGTTGGCGCGCAAATGGGGTGACAGGGCACAATGACATTCGGGGAGGTGGCAAAACAAGTGGGCCCTGAGTGGCCAATGACAGAGAGTGGAGGTGACGGTGGCAGCAGCATGAGGTCAGACGGGGCACAATGCATTCGGAGGTGGAAAAAACAGAGTGGGCCCCCACAGGGGGCCAATGACACAGTGTGGAGGTTATGGCAGCAGCCACGCGCTCAGGGGTAAGACAGTGGCACAATGACATCTGGAGGTGGCAAAAACGTAGTACCCACAGATGGGACAATGACGGTGTGGAGGTCACGGCAGCAGCAGCATGGTAGACAGGGCACAATGACACTGGAGGGTGGCAAAACATAGTGGGCCAAAAGTGGCACAATGACAGAGGTGGGGTGACGGTGGGCAGCATGGGGGTAGACAGTGGACAATGACATTCTGGGGTGGCAAAAAAATGGCCACAGAGGGGCACATGACAGAGAGTGGGGGTGACGGTGGCAGAGCAGAGGTCAGCAGGGGCACAATACATTCTGGAGGTGGCAAAAACGATAGGCCACGATGGCAAAAATACGAGAGTGGGGTGACGGGGGCAAGGCATAGGTAAACAGTGGCACAATGACTTTCGGAGGTGGAAAAAGGGATAGGCAAAGAGTCACAATGACACAGTGGGGAGGTCTTGGCAGCAGCAGCTAGGTCAGACGGGGCCAATGAATTCTGGGGGTGGAAAAAAAAAAGTTGAGGCCACAAGTGGCAAAATGACAGAGAGTGGAGGTGACGGGGGCACAAATGGGTCAGACAGTGGCACAAGACATTCTGGAGGGGGAAAAAAAACATATAGCCCACAGAGTGGCAAAATGACAAGGGGGAGGTGACGGTGGCAGCAGCATGAGGCAAAACAGTGGCACAATGATATTCTTGAGGTGGAAAAAACAGGGTGGGCCCACAGAGTGGCAAAATTTGCCCCGAGTGTGGAAAAGGGCATGGCAGATTGCATAGGTCAGCCCATTTGGCCACAATGAATTTTTGGGGGGTGGCAAAACAGTATTTAGGCCCCCAGGTGGCACAATGACACAGTGTGGATGTCCGGAAACCAGCAAGCGCGCAGCTTTGGGTCATAGAGTGGCACAATGCCAGAGTTTTGGAAAGGGGTTTGGCAATACCAGCCCCTGGAAAAGATGGAAAAAACGGGCACAGATTTGGACATCGGGTTTGGGTGGCGCATCAGAATAGTGACTGAGGCAGGTATTTTTGAACCCAGATTTCATTTCTCCAGTTTGGGTGAGGGCGCCCATGGCGGATGAAAGCCCGGGACGCCTAAGGCTTTGGGTGTGGGGAAATCCGGGGCCGTCCACGCCTGTTTTTCATCTGAAAAAAGGTCAGTCTTTCCCAATTTTCCCCCGGGGACAAGGGGGTTTCCCCTTTGGGGTAACGAGGGGCCTCCGCCCATGAAAAACCCCCCCGGGATGCCACATTTCGGGCCCGGGCAGGAAAAGTTCCCTTCCATACAAACTGGGGCAAAAATGGGGCCCCCCCCCCAAAATCCTTTTGGCTGCCCAGTAGTCCAGCGGGATTTTCTTTTGGGGGGGTGGCAGAGTGCTGCCCCAAAGTAAGGCCCCACCTGTTGGTTCGGGGTTCCGCTCCGGTCCTGCTGTTTGCTGCTGCGGCTGGCGACTGCCCTCCTCATTTACGGGGGTTTGAAGGAAGCTGCCATAAAGTGACCCCAGATTAGGTTGCTGCTGATGGAGGGGTCGGGGTCCAACCCCCCCCCCCCCCCCCTCCCCCCAGCACCCCGGGGCCCCGGGGTAGAAACGTGAGCATGAAAAACCCCCCGGGGGTCAGGCCTGTCAGAGGAGGGAGGAAATGCCGAAACATGGGCCGGCCCAACGGGACTACGGAGGATTTCCCTATATATTTGATTTTGTCCCCCCTCTCAGCGCGGGGGAAAAAGGCCCCCATTTTGGCCCGGTAGGGGGGGTTCAATAGGGTGGAGAGCCAGAAGGTCACCCCTCTGCCAGTTGCCAAACTTTTGGCTGTCACTAGCCAGGCAAATCAGCATGCTGCAGGCCTTTCTGCCAAGTGACTCCGAGGGGCTCCCTGCCTCCATCCCCCCCTGTTAAAATTTCCACGGTTTCTTGCGGGGTTTATCTGCTCATCTTCCCCATCTTTCCCTTACACTTCCCCAAGGGGCTCCTGCTCCCCCCTCTCTTGTCACCCGAGTAGAAAATCCACTTATTTCCCCCCAGACAATGGGTTCCCCTTCAATGTCCTCCCCCCTCCATTTCATCCCCCCCGGACTCATGTGGCTTTCGAGATGTTTGTCGCCACGTTCCCCCCCCCCCCCCAGAAACAGATTTTTTTTAGCATTTTTCCAGGACAAAGAAGCAGTGGAAAAGCGTTTTTCATCCGTAGTTTCCTGGCGACTGACATATAACATCGCCTCCTCGAATGGCCTCAACAAACGGCAGGTGTCACACATGAGCTGCCACTGGCTGACATCAAAGTTACACAGGGGAGTACTCCTGTCCACCTGGATCATCAAAAAATCTTTAAATGGCCTTTCTCTGTTCATACAGTCGGTCCAACATGTGCAGGCTAGAATTCCAACGGGTGGAAACATCGCATATCAGTGTGTGTTGGGGGAGGCCGTTCTGCTGCTGCAATTCGAGGAGGGTGTTCTTGGCTTTTTAGGAATTAATGAAGTGCATGCACAGTTTCCTGGCCATTTTCAAAATCTTCTGAGGATCAGTGGAAGACTTCAGGAACCTTTTCACAACCAGATTGAACATATGCGCCATGCAGGGCGCATGGACCATCCCTCCTCGGTGCAGTGCGGACACCATGTTACTCCCATTGTCTGTCACCATGGTTCTGATTTGCAGTTGGCGCGGAGAAAGCCACACATTGATTTCTTGCTGCATAACGCGGAGCAGTTCCTCCCCTGTGTGTCTTCGTTCGCCGAGGCAAGCCAGGTGTAGAACTGCGTGACATCGCTGTGCCCTACACATGTGGTATGATGGAACAGAACTTGTGGAGGCTGAGATAATGGTGGTGGTGGAGGAGGAGGAGGCGGACATTGGCGCGGGAGCTGCAGTCTGACAACATGGAGGAGAAAGCGCCGTCTCCTGTCCAAGTTGTTGGTGTGCCTGGGCAGGAAGCACATTCACCCAGTGGGCCATAAAGGACATGTTACTGGCCCTGACCGTAGTTACAAGCTCCAGACGTCCGGCTGCCGTCCTCTTGGAACAAACCGATAAGCTCAAGGGCTGGCCCACCTTCTGTTCTACATATTTATGAAGTGGGTGGTACTGCCTTTTTGGAAAATAAATTACGGCTTGGAACTCCCATCTCGGCTCAGCACAAGCCATTAGTTCTCTGAACGGTTTCAGAGTCCACCAAATTTTTAAAGGGAGGGACTGCAGTACCAACAACTTGGACAGGAGCATGGTTTAACTTCTGCACCTTAGGATGGTTGGACGCATACTGTTTTCTCTTTGCAATGCCTCGCTGAACGACTGCTGGCGCCACGAGTAGCGAGGAGCAGGGCATCTGGACCGGGGGATGATGTTAAAGAGAAACAGCTCCCTTCCCGCAGAGGTGGGGGAGCGGCCTTGACTGGGTGCAATGGCATGCGCGCCACGGGCGCTGCGCTGCTGTTGCTGCGGCGGGAGGAGGACCACCACATCTGGAGCCACGTTTCTCCCAGGCCACCGGATGGTGACGCTGCATGTGTTGACGCAGGGCCATGTTGCCAACGTTAGCTCCCTGGCCACGCTTCACTTTCTGCCTACAGATTCTACATATACCCATATTCGGCTCCTCCGGTGTCTTTGCAAAGACCTGCCACACTGCCACACCGCCAACGCTCCGCACTGAGTGACTACTACCACCGCTGCCTCGCTGAGCCCCTGTGCCGCTACTTTCTTTTACCTGCGAAGCGGGTTTTTTACCCCATGGTCGCTTGGCTCCCAACCTCACACTGCTGCTATTCTGCTGACTTACGGCCACACAACCCACTTGCTGGCTGCGGCGCTGCTTAACGCGCAAGCTGACGCCCTCTTCTCCTGACGATGATGAAGCCCTTGCCTCACCCGGCTCCCAAGTACGGTCGGCTACATCATCATCTATTTGTGTTTCATCGTCACTGCTGTCCTCATCACCGGTCTTGGTATGCAGAGGCTGACCCCTCACAACATGACCTCCCATGCCACTCTCCACATCTATACTTTGCCGCCTACTGTAAGAAGCAGGGGATACTGGCCCCATTTTTTCGCTGCCAAGTAGCTGCTGACTGCCCTCCTCAAATTGTTCATCCTCACTATATAGTGGCGCTGAGCCCAGACCACATAGTAGATCTCTGGTTGAGGGAACCGGATGGAACAGAGGCGGATTTAGGACAGGTGAGGGCCGCTGACCCGCTCCCGGGCCATGCCAACTAAGGGTTGCGTCTGACATTCCCACCGACTCTTGGCTGGGCTTGTCAGATGTCATCTGGGAGGAAGTGGATGACCTAGTCAACCAATCAAGAACCCTTGGGTTGCTGGTCAGCACACGGCCGCTAGATGACTGCGGCAGTTGTGGCCTCACTGTGTGACCCATGCTGCGACGTCCCCTTGCTGTACTGCGACCTGGGCCTGCTCCAGGAATGTTTGTGCTACTGCCACTCGCAGGTGAAGAGCCTACCACCTCTCTGTCTGACATACTGTTTGTTCTAAAATGTACAGACACTGTTTGATGATGATATCTGTATATGATAAATACACACCCTGTATTTGACTCCAAATAAACCCAGTAAAAAGCTTGGGTAACCCTTGGATATAAATTGCGCTCCACAAATGGCCAGGAAAAATTTACTTGTATGTGTCATTTAAAAACACTGTGTGTTTTACTAAATGTAAAAGCACAAACAGGCTTAAATAACCTTCGGATATGAATCATGCTACAGGCAAAATTGCTTCTTTGGCGGTGAAAAAGAAGGTTTCTTTTAGTGACCACAACAGCAGAACAACGCTTAATTAACTAGCGTAGTAAAAGATTAGCCACTTAGTTTAACCGAGTACCCTTTCCTTATAGCATGGACATGGGATCTCTCTATCCCACATATATAAGCAGCAACACCAATTGGTAATCCGGCTATATCATAAAACATATAATTTTATTCTTTTCACCTTTAAAAGCATACATCTGCCCGTCTTTTGGCGTTATGCAACATGAAAAAATTAGTGTTAGGATACTCAAGTTCCAATTTGCGTCAGATCGCCGTTAAAATGTAATGCCCACAGACCATCTCGGTCTTAATCCCAACGGGGTTTCCCAGGAGGTACGCCAGGAGTCCGGGCTGAGCGCACGTCAATCTGCGACGTTTCGAGACACCGTTGCCTCTTTCTCAAGCATGCGCACATCGATGTGGGCGTCCCTTATAAAGGAACGACACATGAGATAAAAACAACAATAAAAACAATCGTAAAGAAACATTTAAAGACTAAAGCTTTCATTAATGCCTTTAGGGGCTAGCGAATCCATATAATGGATCCAGAAAGCCTCTCGCTGAAGCAGCTTTCTAGCAATCCCTACCGATTCACAATTTTCCACCCTTTCCAGGATATACCACCTCAGCTCTGCTACTCTATGTCCCTCTTTTTTCCAATGCCGAGCTAGTGAAGTCTCACCATGTCTATTTCCCTCTTCATCCTTGACCACAGTACTGTCTTTCTTCATAAATTGACGGATAACTGACCTATGCTCGTTTAGGCGAATCTTTATCTGTCTACTTGTCTGCCCTATATATGTCTTTCCACAAGGGCATTTGATCCTATACACGACATTATTGCTGTCGCAAGTATGGAACCTCTAATTCTAACTGGAAAACCTTTGGTGGGATACGGGACAATTCCTTAAGGTTTTGGGAGATATTGACTGCACCGAGGTGACATATTTATGTACCTTGTACATCAAGTCCCTTTATACAAACATCCCCTATATAGAAGGTGTCCAAGCAGTGAGAGAAGCGCTATGTATGGACCCTAAATTGTCTTATAGAGAAATTGCTTTTCTTATGCAACTACTCGACCTCATACTCACTCAAAATTTTTTCAGATTTGGGGACACTTTTTTCCTCCAATTACAAGGAACATCTATGGGGTCTCCGTTAGCCCCAAGCTACGCTAACATTTTTATGCAATATTTTGAAAAAGAATACGTTAAGAAAAATGCCCTGTACAGTCGGGCTAGGTGTTGGCTCAGGTAAGTCGACGACGTGTTCCTCCTCTGGTCCGGGACGGATGCCGAGTTGGGGCACTTCGTCGATGATATCAATGGAGCCCACCCACTCATTAAATTTACTATCACTAAGAGTATCTAACTTGAGTATCCTAACACTAATTTTTTCATGTTGCATAACGCCAAAAGACGGGCAGATGTATGCTTTTAAAGGTGAAAATAATAAAATTATATGTTTTATGATATAGCCGGATTACCAATTGGTGTTGCTGCAACGCTTAATTAACCCCTGGATGTAAATTGTGCAAAAGAATTGAGCAACTAAAAACTACAAGCTTTGGAGCGTGTTACAATGGCGTGTATTTTACGGTACACAGCAAGAGAAAAACTTGTAATTAACCTTCGGTTATGAATTATGCTACAGGAAAAATTTATTTTTTGGCGGTGAAAAAGACGGTTTCTTTTAGTCACCACAACAGCAGAACAACGCTTAATTAACCCTTTGGGTATAAATTGCGCAAAAATTGAGCAACCAAAAACTACCAGCTTTGTAGCGAGTTACAATGGCGTGTATTTTAGGGTACACAGCAAGAGAAAAACTTGTAATTAATCTTCGGTAATGAATTATGCTACAGGAAAAATGTCTTTTTTGGCGGTGAAAAAGACGGTTTCTTTTAGTCACCACAACAGCAGAACAACGCTTAATTAACCCCTGGATATAAATTGCGCAAAAGAATTGAGCAACCAAAAAACTACCAGCTTTGTAGCGGGTTACAATGGCGTGTATTTTAGGGTACACAGCAAGAGAAAAACTTGTAATTAACCTTCGGTTATTAAATTATGCTACATGAAAAATGGGTCTTTTTTGGCGGGTGAAAAAGACCGGTTTTTTTTAGTCAACCCACCAACACAGAAAACAACGCTTAATTAACCCCTGGATATAAATTGCCAAAAGAATTGAGCAACCAAAAACTACCAGCTTTGTAGCGAGTTACAATGGCGTGTATTTTACGCTACACAACAAGAGAAAAACTTGTAATTAACCTTCGGTTATTAATTATGCTACATGAAAAATGTCTTTTTTGGCGGTGAAAAAGACGGTTTCTTTTAGTCACCACAACAGCAGAACAATGCTTAATTAACCCCTGGATGTAAATTGTGCAAAAGAATTGAGCAACCAAAAACTACCAGCTTTGTAGCGTGTTACAATGGCGTGTTTTTTACGGTACACAGCCCAAGAGAAAAACTTGTAATTAACCTTCGGTTATGAATTATGCTACAGGAAAAATGTCTTTTTTGGCTTTGAAAAAGACGATTTCTTTTAGTCACCACAACAGCTGAACAATGCTTAATTAACCCCTGGATGTAAATTGTGCAAAAGAATTGAGCAACCAAAAACTACCCGCTTTGTAGCATGTTACAATGGCGTGTATTTTACGGTACACAGCAAGAGAAAAACTTGTAATTAACCTTCGGTTATGAATTATGCTACAGGAAAAAAATGTCTTTTTTGGCGGTGAAAAAGACGGTTTCTTTTAGTCACCACAACAGCAGAACAATGCTTAATTAACCCCTGGATGTAAATTATGCAAAAGAATTGAGCAACCAAAAACTACCAGCTTTGTAGCGAGTTACAATGGCGTGTATTTTAGGGTACACAGCAAGAGAAAAACTTGTAATTAACCTTTGGTTATGAATTATGCTACAGGAAAAATGTATTTTTTGGCGGTGAAAAGACGGTTTCTTTTAGTCACCACAACAGCAGAACAATGCTTAATTAACCCCCTGGGTGTAAATTGTGCAAAAGGAATTGGGGCAACCAAAAAACTACCAGCTTTTTTAGCGTGTTACAATGGTGTGTATTTTACGGTACACAGCAAGAGAAAAACTTGTAATTAACCTTCGGTTATGAATTATGCTACAGGAAAAATGTCTTTTTTGGCTTTGAAAAAGACGATTTCTTTTAGTCACCACAACAGCAGAACAATGCTTAATTAACCCCTGGATGTAAATTGTGCAAAAGAATTGAGCAACCAAAAAACTACCAGCTTTGTAGCGTGTTTTCAATGGCGTGTATTTTACGGTACACAGCAAGAGAAAAACTTGTAATTAACCTTCGGTTAATGAATTATGCTACCAGAAAAAAAGTCTTTTTTGGCGGTGAAAAAGACGGTTTCTTTTAGTCACCACAACTGCAGAACAATGCTTAATTAAAGGAGTTGTCTCATTACGAGCTTCAGCCTGTCAGTGTCCCTGGTAAGTTGAACTGTGGGGGGTGGTTTTTGGTCTGTCTCTTCTGCTCCCTCTCCCCCCGCCCATCCGCACACCGGCAGCTACGTAACTTCTATACCGGGGGGGGGGGGCGAGGGGGTTTGCTCTCAGAGTTCACCCTGTGTGTGCCTGCCTAGGTCTGTTACAGGAGAGGGCTGATCTATGAGTGTAGAGAGGTCTGTGAAGCTGCTGGTATGCTAATAGAGCAGAGGGGATGCATGTGTTCCTATTTTCCCCTGCTTAGCTTACAAGTCTCCCCATCTCCAGCAACAACAAGGGCGAGTGTTACTATACTCAGGATGTCCCACTAATACAGGAGAGCATAAAATATTCACTGCCTGATCTGTACAGTATTAGTATAAATCCCCAGTTCAAAGACATATCATGATTATAGTAACAGACAGGGTCACTGCTGTCAATCTATCTGTGTAGAGAGCAGGAGGAAGCAGGCACACACAGGGTTAATCCCGGCTGCATGGGGCACAGACGCCAGAGTCCTCCCTCCCCTCCTTCCACTCCAGAAGCATTCTGTTTCAGGAGGGGCTCTCTGCTCCGACTGTCTTCAAAGGTGATGAGTCATTCAGACCTGACGCCAGTAAGATAAGGATCAACAGGTGGCTTCTATAGAGATTTGAGAAGCGATGTAGTAATACTAACAGGGCTAGCTCAAAATCAGTAGGACATTTGTAATGAACATATATTGCAAAGCTGTTGTTTTTTTAAAGATCTTTAAATTAAAACCCAATCATTGTAGCGAGACAACCCCTTTAACCCTGGATGTAAATTGTGCAAAAGAATTGAGCAACCAAAAACTACCAGCTTTTGTAGCGTGTTACAATGGCGTGTATTTTACAGTACACAGCAAGAGGGGAAACTTGTAATTAACCTTCGGTTTTTGAATTATGCTACAGGAAAAAATGTCTTTTTTGGCGGTGAAAAAGACGATATCTTTTAGTCACCACAACGGCAGAAACAATTGTTAATTAACTCCTGGATGTAAAATTTTGCAAAACAATTGAGCAACCAAAAACTACCAGCTTTGTAGCGTGTTACAATGGCGTGTATTTTACGGTACACAGCAAGAAAAAACTTTGTAATTAACCTTCGGTTATGAATTATGCTACAGGAAAAATGGGCTTTTTTTTGCAGTGAAAAAGACGGTTTCTTTTAGTCACCACAACAGCAGAACAACGCTTAATTAACCCCTGGATGTAAATTGTGCAAAAGAATTGAGCAACCAAAAACTACCAGCATTTTAGCGTATTACAATGGCGTGTATTTTACGGTACACAGCAAGAAAAAAACTTGTAATTAACCTTCGGTTATGAATTATGCTACAGGAAAAATGTCTTTTTTGGCTGTTTCTTTAAATGAATACAACAGGAACAGGCTTAGATAACCCTTGGATATTCAATGTGCTGTGAGCAGATAGCATTAAAATGTATATGCAGCTGCATTGGACACACATTGGACTTCAGTTTCAATACCCCACAAAATCAGAAAGAACGTTAAGAGAAGCAGTCTCTGAGACAAGCTGTGACACCCCCCCAAAAATCGCTGTATAAAAATGAGTTCTTTAGTAAGAGATATCATTAGCAGCCGTGGAAGCACCTTCCCTAATCAGTACAGTGAGAGCGGTATGAGCTACCAGCGTCGCGCCCGGACTTATATAGTGCAGTGATGTCACAGAATCCCGCCGGTCTCTTATTGGCTTCATCTCTGCACATGTCATGTAGGCTATGCCCTTCTTCCTCCCTAAGTTATTTTCCCCATGTTACGCCATGTGCTTGCAGCAATTTTATCAATCAAAAGCACACTCCGTTCACGCGAAGTACCCCAAACTTCGACTTCGTTCAGAACCGAAGTTTTCCTGTAATTCTAAACAAATTCCACTTCATTAGAATCAATTCGCCCGGGGCGTGGCCTGAGAAGGGGATGAGTTAGGACGCGTGGTGTGCTAGCTCCTGGACAAAGCTCCACAAACCGGCTCACACAAACCCAAAGAACAGGCAAAGGTATACAAAAATCATCTTCTTGTCTACCTGGGACGACGCCCTTTCCTTCGGAACTACGGCCTCTCTGCTCAGTGTCCCTTAGCTCGAGTTTGGGGCCGAAGTCTACGGCCTCCCTAGGAGCGGCGGGAATCGTCGCCATCTTTCATCACTGCTCCCGTCTGCTAGCAGCTTAGATCCGGCTTCTGTGGTGAGTGGGGCAAAGTAGTTCCTCTCCCTGATGGCGCTTGTG
>JAODAL010008878.1:37500-114417 GCA_025379985.1 Phyllomedusa bahiana | reverse complement strand
CTTTTTCCCTCGCTATATCGTGGCGCTGAGCCCAGACCACATAGAAGATCTTGGTGGGGGGAACCGGATGGGAAGAGGCGGGGTTGAGGACAGGTGGGGGCCCACTGACCCGCTCCGGGGTTTTGCCAAAAAAGGGTTGTGTTGCTTTCCCCATCGACTTTGGCTGGGTTGTCAGTGCATCGGGGGAGTGGATGACCTAGTCAACCAATCAAAAAACCCTTGGGTTGAGTCAGCACACGGCCGCTAGGACAGTGGCAGTTGTGGCCTAACCCGAGTGACCCCTGCTGCGACGTCCCCTGCTGTGCTGGGACCGGGGCCTGGAATTTTTGGGCCCTCTGCACTGCAGGTGAAGAGCTACCACCTCTCTGTTGAATACTGTTTTTTCAAAATGTAGGGGACCTGTTTGTGAAGATATTGTATAGATAAATAAAACCCCCCTGTATTTGGGACCCCAAAATGACCCAGTAAAAAGCTTTTTTAACCTTGGATTAAAATTGCGCTCCAAAAAGGGGAGGAAAATTGACTTGTATGTGCCGTTTAAAAACTCTGTGTATTTTACGAATAAAAAAAGCACAAACAGGCTTAATTAAACCCTTTGGGGATATGAATTATGCTAAGAATTTTTTTGTGGGGTGAAAAAAAAGCTTCTTTTACTGAGTACAACGAGAAAAAAAGTTAAATTAACCCCTGGATGTAAATTGCCCCAAAAAAATTTGAGAACCACAAATACGAGCTTTGTGGTTTGTTACAATGGCGTGTTTTTTTGTTTACACACAAAGAGAAAATATTGTAATTAACCTTCGCTTGTGAATTATGTACGGGAAAAAATTGAAATTTTTGGCGGTGAAAAGAGGTTTTTTTTTTGTCAAAAAACACCCAGAAAAAAACACTTAAATTAACCCCTGGAGAAAATTCCCCAAAAGAATTGGCAGTCAAAAATACAGCTTTGTGCTTTTGTTCAAATTGCATTTTTTTAGCTACAAAACAAAGAAAAAATTGAAATTTAACCTTGTTGTGAATTAGGCTAAGGGAATATTGTATTTTTTGGCAGTAAAAAAGACGGTTTCTTGGCGTCAAAAAGAGAAAACAACGCTTTTAAACCCCCGGGATGAAAATTTGCGCAAAAAAATTGAGCAACCCCAAAAAGAAATGGTATTTCTATTGTAAAATCGTGTTTCTTTAAAATTTAAAACAACAGGAATGGCCTTAGATCCCCCCTTGGGGTATTCAATGTGCTGTGGCGATGCATTAAAATTTTTATGCGCTGCAGTGGAGACATGGACTTCAGATCCAATACCCCAAAAATCAGAAAAAGAAAGTTTTAAAGGAAGCAGTCTCTGAGACAAGCTGAGACACCCCACAGAAATCGTTGTATAAAAATCAGTTCTTCAGTAAGAGCTATTACAAGCAGCCGCGGCAGCACCTTCCCTAATCAGTACAGTGAGAGCGGTATGAGCTCCCAGCGTCGCGCCCGGACTTATATAGTGCGGTGACGTCACAGAATCCCGCCGGTCTCTGATTGGCTTCATCTCTGCACATGTCATGCAGGCTATGCCCTTCTTCCTCCCAGAGTGCTTTGCCCAATGTAGCGCCATGTGCTTGCAGCCATTTTATCAATGAAAAGCACACTTCATTCACCCGAAGTACCCCAAACTTCGATTTCGTTCCGAACCGAAGTTTTCCTGAAATTCTAAACGAATTCCACTTCGTTAGAATCAATTCGCCCATCTCTAATCATATTATGATTGCACTTGTATTTCTGTATGTGATAACAGATCATGTGAAAATATAAGATTTGTGTCAT
This sequence comes from Phyllomedusa bahiana, assembly GCA_025379985.1. Classification (NCBI taxonomy): domain Eukaryota; kingdom Metazoa; phylum Chordata; class Amphibia; order Anura; family Hylidae; genus Phyllomedusa; species Phyllomedusa bahiana. Next base: position 112,613 of record JAODAL010008878.1, on the reverse strand, counting down.
TCTCAAAACTTTTGGCCATGACTGTACATACTAAGTTGAGTTCACTAATCAGTGAACCCAGGTGACAATTAAGCAACATGATAACACAGAGAAAAACACATGAAAGAGACACTTTATATTATATATTATTTGCTATACACATAAAAAGAGGGCAATCATTTAGAACAGAGCTGGGGTTTAATGTAGTTCACAGATACAAAGAGAGAATAGTAGAGTGAACTAGAGCAGTGGGTATTGTCATATGCTTACTTCAGTAGTACCACATATTAAACGTGAATAGAAGATAAGGTTGTCAGACATGGGTGAAGATTATGAAGTATGTTCTATTAAATTCTGTCATAATTCATCAAAACACTTTAAAATCTTGCACTTCAAAAGATGGCATTCAGACCAAAGTTATACAGACCTAAGGTCTCAAAAATGGCAATTAGAATAAATTCCTGGATCAACTTCCCACCTCTAGAATCTAGTACACGGGTGTCAAACACAAGGCCCGCGGGCCACATCCAGCCCGCGGCCTTATGTTTTCCGGCCCGTGATCTCCCTGACTCCGCACAGCTGTTTTACCACAGCCACGCAGAGTCAGTCAGCAGCTACACACTCGGTGCAGCTGCTGGTACAGGAAGAAGGCAGGAGGGATCGTTTCCCTCCCACCTTCTCCCTTTGTATGTACTGTGCTCGGTGAGCGCTGTACATACGGCGTCGCAGAGGGCGTGATGCGCCGCTTTACTCACGCCTCCTGTGACGCTGGGTCTCCTCGTTCGTCAGCCTCTTCCGCCGAGGAGATCTCTGGGAGCTGCGTGAGGGGGCGTAAGCGGCGTGACGTCACGCCGCTTACATCGTACACAGCTCCCGGACCGGGCCGGACAGGGCCGTGCTGCACAGACAACCAGGAGGTAAGTAGCTTTTTTAAAATTTTATAATCATTAGGAGGCCTATATGGGGCATCTACATGGCTACTGGGGGATTATGGGGCATCTGCCTGGATACTGGGGGCCTATATAGGGTATCTACATGGCTACTGGGGGACTATGGGGAATCTGTCTGGCTACTGGGGGGCTATATGGGGCATGTATCTGATTACAGGGGGCTATGGGGCATCTGACTGGCTAGTGGGGGCCTATATGGGGCATCTACATGGCTACTTGGGGACTATGGGGCATCTGCCTGGCTACTGGGGGACTATATGGGGCATCTACATGGCTACTGGGGGGGGTCTATGGGGCATCTACATGGCTACTGGGGGGGCTATGGGGCATCTACATGGCTACGGGGGGGGGGCTATGGGGCATCTACATGGCTACTGGGGGACTATGGGGCATCTGCCTGGCTACTGGGGGACTATATGAGGCATCTACATGGCTACTGGGGGACTATGGGGCATCTACATGGCTACTGGGGGACTATGGGGCATCTGCCTGGCTACTGGGGGACTATATGGGGCATCTACATGGCTACAGGGGGGATATATGGGACATCTATCAGTCTACAGAGGACTATGTGGTGCATCTCCCTGGCTACAGGGGGGCTATGTGGGGCATATCCCTTGCTACAGGGGGCTATGTGGGGCATCTCCCTGGCTACAGGGGGGCTATGTGGGGCATCTCCCTTTCTATATGGGTCATATTTCCTGGCTGCAGAGGGCATATTACCTGGCTGCAGGAGGCATATTACTACCTGGCTACAGGGGGCAAAAATACCTATCTACCTACATGGGCAGATATACAGTAACTGTCATCTACAGGGGGATTTATACCCACTTATGTACCTACAAGTAGTTCTAAAATTATGTCAGCCCTTTAAGTTACGCCGTGAGGCTGATGTGGCCCCCGGTGAGAACGAGTTTAACACCCCTGATCTAGTACCTAAGTTGGTCCATCCTTCTGGACATGTTAGGTCACTTTTTATTTTCCTAACCCTTACCTTATACTAATCTGATAAAGTAGGTGCTGCTGAATAACTTTTAGAAACTTATCCCTCCAGGGAGTCTACAACCAATCCAAAAACACATCCTAAAATATTTATAGGAACACTAATCTTAAAGAGCTGATTCAGGTATGAAAGAGTATTATTCCAAAATTGACCATGTGAGGCTTGAGTCTAAGAAATATGCATAATATCCATAGGCTTGTACCCAAACCTAGGCACTTTGCATCTGTCCTCACCCCCACTGTCCTGTAAACTTTGGACACTACAAATAACTGAGACACTATTAACTCTACATTAATAGAGAGTTGAGAAATCACCTATAGAGTCCCTCTTTTTATCACCAATCTCACTGAAATCTACTGGGACTAAATTGTGAGAGGATACATCTTACTCATTGTACTTTATAAAGTTGAAGGTCATACCAGTCAGATTGCCAGCAGAGGGCGCTGGATGACATCATTGTTTTAGACCGCATGCTATGTTTGTAAAATGTCTCTCTGCAGGTATCTGCCTGTGGCACACACAACCGCATTCATGGGACACACAGGAAATATACTGATTTCACTTATCACTTGTCTATACAAATTTCCAGATACATGCTCCGCAGTGACTCATTACTACTCACATGGACTCAGGTCTACACACATGGCTCCAGGCACAATCATTTATTTTAATGAAACTGTTTGGCATATCCTTAGTAAATATCTCAACTATGACAGTTGTTTCCCCCAAAAAATCTGCTACCGTTAAAGGTGGATCTAGGTATTTCTGCAGCACATATCCCTTTTAACATGCAGAAAAACCGTGACAAGCTGATAGAAATGGTTAATATGCTATGTAATAAAGCATCATCTTTACATGGGACTCCCACCCCCACCAACATGAAGTCACTTCATTCCCCTAGAACTAATGCTTTAAATAAATGAATTCCTGTTAATTTTTAATGTGGCCGGTTAGCTGTAACAACACGTGTAGTCTATAGGGGTTAACAGTCAACTTCCCATTTTGCATGTGCTAGTACAACATCTGCAAGGAACTTGAATGTTCTCATAATGTTTGGGTGGGTTTTTCTTTGGATACTCTGCTTTCCCCAAAATAATACTGATAGGGTAATCTGGGATTTAGACTGTGAGCCCCAGAAGGGACAGGGACCAATGTGAATGACGATAATCTCTGTACAGCGCTGTGGAATATAATGGCGCTATATAAATGAAGAAAATAAAATATGCTACAGATCTTAACACTTTTAGACCCCTTTAGCATCTTGAGAATGATCCAGTCTTCTTGGATTTTTGATACTCGTGCGGGAGGGGTAAAGGGTAATGTCAACAGGAATTGTGAAGTCAATTATTCAGTAAATCATTTCCCTACAGTTTTCTGCCTCCACAATTCTGTGACCTGAGGCTACAAGCTTTGTTTGCTTTGCTGCAAGCATATATCCGATTCTTTTTGTACAATAGACGTCTTCATATCAGATTATGGGTAACACTAGGAAATGGCGCCAGCTATTGTAAGAAGGTTTTTAGGAACCATCCTGGTCTGATCAAGGTGTCCTAATCAACCTCTATGGCAGGTACACCACTCCACTGCATGTCAGGGGCAGGACAAGCACTCTTGGTTGCAGAATGTGCTCCATATGGTTGCCACTCACTATTTTATGTCAGCCAGTGGTATACCAAGTCATATTTATAGCTATATTTAAAGACACAGACAATAATATGGTGGGTAAAATAACATTTGGCAATGGTCTCTTTATTCAAATTAATTTATAGCCCCTAAAGATCAACCAACATGATCAACAACATTAAAGACTTTGCCAAAGAGCTCCAGCCCAACAAAATGATCAAAACACATCTTGTCCCCTCAAAACTTAGACCTACATCACCGCATAAGTAAAACAGTCACTTGAATATATCTTACAATAGAAAAATGAACACAAATCTTCTTCATGCAAAAGGCTGCATGGACTCAAAACATATTGTGCACCCCTTTCTTTTATCCCCAAATGTAGGTTAATGATCCATCTTGAGGTCCCCAATAGCTCCCTATCACCAGGTAAAACCTTGCTTAGAGTCTTGCAGCACCTATGTTGTTGCTCACTTATGCTCACCGCGTATTTTACCGGGGGAAGACCACTCTTGTTCTACAAATGGTGGGAATAGCTTTTCTTGCCATAACACCTCAAGAGGTCCTCAGAGATGACTGTAATCACATAAGGGACCCTTTTGAGGGTTCCCATCTTCCTATACTGCACATCTGTTTCTGAGTTGCAGGTTACTATTTCCACCCACATGAACACTTTCTTAAAGCTGGTTTTGCGATCTTATTAAATGAATGCATAGAGCCAGCATATGCCATCATTTTATGATCAGTGAGTGTCTTCCCTTTGAAAACCCAAGTGATCCTGAGAATAAAGGGCCTCCGTGCTGATGTAGTGCTGTAGTGATTGTCTGTGGGGTCTTTTTCTTAAAACATGGTGCCCAACCACCCATCAGGCCGGAAACACCAATGCTGCTCCATTCAAGTGAATCCCTGCATGAAACGATGGTAGAGAATGGTGCTGTGTGGTGTGATGGCATATCCTAGTGATATGGCGTCACATTAAAATATAGGAAACCCCTTTAACTTCAGGTGAAGTGCTTATTGGACTCTGGTGTATAAAGTAGTCTTACGCTGTCTCATGAAAACCCTCTGCTTGGAGGATATGGTGCTAGACCGAATAAGAGAACAAGGGATTTATTTAAAAGGTTTGTCGTTCTATAAATATATTCCTAATATCACTCGCAAGAGAGCAAAGGAAGAGAGGCGGCTGCAGTGACTGACTTTACTTGAAGCCCGTGGAGAGTTGTGCCTCCATAATTGCACATCAAAACTGGGTCAATGTAATACTAATGCTAAGCTATACCTCTGTCCAGAAGTCCTACACTAGGGGCCATATGTATGAAAACTGTCTAGGTCTAAAATTCACTTTGTTGCCCATAGCAACCAATCAGAGCACCCTTTCATTTCATATAGTGCTCTGGAAAAATGAAAGGGGCGCTCTGATTGGTTGCTATGGGCAACAAAGTGAATTTTAGACCTAGACAGTTTTCATACATGTGGCCCTAGGAGTGCCCAGTTGTCAGATTGACTATACTAAGATAGTTAAAGGGGTTTTCGTACAATGCAGTTTCACTGAGCCACAGCCAGTCTTAGACTCACACTTACTGTGAGGCTGTGGGTGTGTCTATAGCAGCGACTGACATATCAGCACTGCTGTCCCTAGATATCGTACACTGACATGACTGCTGGAGGTTTATATAGTGTTACATGAGACTGCAGCGCTATAAAGGGTGAAAGTTTTTCATTTACTTAAGTAAAAAAAGTCAGTAGCTAGAGACTCTGCAAGGAGTGACTCACCATGGTCGGAGTGATGGCAGCTTAGAGCAATGAGAGATATGAGACAGCAGGAAGAAGTAGGGAGAGGTGGTCAGTAACCTGAGAAACCTGTGTGCTACCTTGACCGAAGCAAAATCAACAAAGCAACGTATTTAGTAATAGTCTTTATTTACCCTTCCCTAAATGTTAAAAGCTAATCATTGTGGTGAGAAAACCCTTTAAAAGGCAGAGTGCTTTAATTTAATCTATAACTTGTGCCTTCTACCAAATGGTGCCCCAGGCGATCACCTAGTATACCTACCCATGGCCTGCTTAACATTCTATTAAAAGCTCCTGTCACCTGGCCCTTTTCTTTTAAGGGCTTTACATAGTCAAGAGGTTACTAAACTTAAAATATAACTCTCACCTGAAGGTAAAATTCAACATATCCCATCGATAGCTGTCTACTTAATGACTAGCTGTCAGAAGGTTGTTTTGTCCTTAGGTTGCTTTTCAGAAAAGTCATTTTTTTAAAAGACTGAGTGAATTTGGAGAGTGAATTTGGTAGATGTTGTATATTAATGGGACTGAATATGAACTCCACCTAACATACATGACTCCAGTAGAGATTCTCCTTCAGTGAAGATCCATACATACAGTATAGTTTACCTAATAATGGCAACTATTCCCTTGTTCATTATACTCACAGAGGCCATGAAGGAACTAGATTTGTGTTTGCTATAGGAACGATGTTATCATATTGCAAAATGAGTTGTTCTCTGTGCGCTTTTGTTATTTTTTTTACAACTCACCAAAGGCACAGGGAAATTGATACTAAGAAAGAGGCCAAACCTTTGATGTATCAGGCATGCAATAATCCTAGAAGTCATGAGGAAAGTATTGCATTCTATGTGCTGAGGAGGATGTTTGTTCTAATGTCTACGTGAAAGTGGCAGAGAATACTTAAATCACAATAAACACATTTTATGGGAAGCATAATGCTAAGTATCAAACATAATACAAGGATACATAATTTCTTTTTTGTCTCATGCCAATTCCAGAAGAATACAAAAAAGAATACAGGCAGTCCTCTACTTATACCGTTCCAACATACATCTGTCCCCTAGTTACAAACGGAGACTGATGGGGCATGCTGGCACTTGTAGTTCTATGTTCCACAGCAGATAGTAGCTGTGGAACGACAAGTTCCAGCATGCCACAGCAGCACATGAGGTGAAATCTTCTTAACCGGGGCAAAGACAGCAAAAGACATGTAAAAACTCTTCCCTGCACTATCCAAAGCAGAAAAAAAAACCTTTTTGCGCTGGAAATACATTTAATAATTATACCTATTCTGACTTACATACAAATTCAACTTTAGAACAAACCTACAGTCCCTATCCCGTTTGTAACTGAGTGACTGCCTGTACTATGAAAAACATTATCTGTGTTTTCTTCCTGACCACCATCCATGCCAATGGCTACTGCTATATTCAGTCATAAGTAAAAGTCAAGAGAAAGAGAAGGTAGTGATAACTGTAAATGAAAGTGTTGACAAGGCTGCTAGCATCCTTCCAGTAAGGAAAGAAAAACTGTCACAAGGTAGTAATACACTTACATTTACTGAAAATCAACTAATGAAAATCAGACATTGTGTTTAAAGTGTGGTTCATCCCAAAAAATTTAATGAACAAATTAATGAAACTGGCCTGGACAAAAATAATAGTACCCCTAGAAAAGACTGAAAATAATTTGACCACAGGGACATGATAAACTAAATGTGTCATGTAAATAACATCACAGATGTGTTCAAACCTGTAATTATTCAATCTGCCTATTAAAATGGTTAAAAAAGTAGTCACTGTGCTGTTTAGTATTATGGTATATACCAAAGTGAACATGGAATAAAGTAAATAAGGAAAGAGCTGTCTTAGGAGATTAGTAAGAAAAGTATAGACAAACATGTTCAAGGTAAAAGCTATAAGACCATCTCCAAACAGCTAGATGTTCCTGTTACTGCAGTTGAACATATTATTTAAAAGTTTAAATGGGTAGTCCCATCACAGCAAGTGCTGATAGAAGGGTCAATTACTGTAAAGTAAGCAATTTTCAAAATGCATGTTATTAAAAAAATATGGATGCTTTACCTAATACAGGCAAGGATAGCAAAGATGTTCATTTTCACTAATGTATACTCCCCCTCCCTCTCCACAGCCCAGCCAGGGGAACTTATTCTCAGACAGTCTTTGATAACACAGTGGTGGCCGTAACCAAGGAGACAAGAAAGCAAGTTGAAGGTGCAAAAAAATTAGGTAAAGCATACATATTTTCAATAACATGCATTTTGAAAATTGCTAACTTTACATTAATTGACCCTTCTATCTGAACTTGTTGTGATGGGACTACCCATTTAAACTTTTACATAATATGTAACTGCAGTAACAGGAACATCTAGCTGTTTGGAGATGGTCTTATAGCCTTTACCAGCAGCATTTGCTGTGATGGGAATACCCATGCGCCTGTAGCCAACCTTCCAGGATGTGTCCGAAAGAGGAAAATTGATGACAAATTAAAGAGACAAATATTATGAATGGTAATTAAAGAGCCCAAAACAGCTTCGAACAAGATTAGAGGGGAACTCAAAAGTCATGGTCAAGAAAACCTCTGTTGAAAACAAATCATTAAAAAGCGAGAGTGGCATTTTCCAAGATGCACATTGACAAGCCACAAAGCTTTTGGGGGAATGTCCTTTGAGCAGATGAGACAAAGCTAAAGTTTTTTGGCAAGTCACGTTAGCTCTATGTTCATAGACACAAAAATTAATTATACAAAGAAAAGAACATTGCACCTACTGTAAAACATGGCTGAGACTCGGTTATGTTTTGGGACTGCTTTGCTGCATCTGGCAAAGGGTGTCTTTAATCTGTGCAGGTACAATAAAATCTCAATACTATGAAGGCATTCTGGAGCAAAATATGCTGCCCGGTGTCAGAAAGCTTGGTTCCAGTTGTAAGACATGGATCCTCCAACAGGATAATGAAACAGAGGACACAGCTAAAAACATTCAAGAATGACAAAGAGGAAAGCACTGGACTATTCTGGAGTGGCTTCTATGAGCCCTGATCTAAATCCTATTGAACATCTGTGGAAGAAGCTAAAACATACAGTCTGGAGAAGGTACCTTCACACCTGAGACAATGAAGTGCAGAAGTCTCATTAAGAGTTACAGAAATTTTTAGTTTTCAGTGATTGTTTTTTACATTTTTTTCAGTTGAACCACAATTCAGATGTCTGATTTTTATTAGTCGATTTTCAGTAAGTTTAAATGTATTATTACTTTGGTTAGTTTCAAGTTATTTCAATGACCATTGTGGGATTTTCTTTCTTTAACGGAAAGGTACCAATAATTCAATGAGGTTCAATGAGCTTTGTGAGCATTCGTTTATGCACAGCTCTCTTTGGCTGCGTTCACACAACACAGGACAAATACCGGCCGATTTGCCGGCCGGTATCTGTCCTGTTTTGCGGCCGTCCCCACGGCCGCGGGGGAGACGGCTTTTCTCCGCGATGAGCGGAGAAGAGCCCTCCCCCCTCCCATTGAGGTGTTCATATTCCGTCCGGAAACCGTACGGAAGAATGAACATGCTCAATGTTTTTTGAGTGGACCGCGGGCAGCAAAACCGGCGGGCGGAAAACTCGTGCAGTGGGGACTGCTGCACGGGTTTTCCATAGAGCACAATTGTGCTCATTTTCGGACGGTTTTTCAGGCGAAAACCCTTGCCGTGGGGACATGCCCTTTAGGTCCCGCCACAGCATTTCAATTGGGTTGAGGTCTAGACTTGGATTAGGCCATTGCAACACCTTGATTTCTTTGCTCTTCGACCATTCTGTTGTGGATTTGCTGTTGTGCTTGAGATAATTGTCTTGTTGCATGACCACACAATGACAACCATCTTGGTGCACCAGGGAGCTGGTTTGCCTCCTTCGTGATGGGACCACCACTGTGTTGGTGTGTCCTATGGGCAAACCAGCTCCCTGATGCACCGTCCACGAGACACACCAGTCTAACGGATTAATGTCTGCTCCTCAGGAACTATGTATTATTTCTAATGCTATGTGTGATTTATAAAATTGTCTTTAAGCAGTGAAATTGATGTATTTTGACCCCACTGAAAAGTCCCTGAGATTGGGATGAAACGCGTCTGAAGATTTAATTGGATCTTTGAGTGGCACACTGCTTATGTGTTACTGTACCGTGTTTCACTCTCTTGTGTCACTGCATGGTCTTGAGTACTTGATATGTCTCTTCATATACCAATATGTTTATTAGATACTTGTGCAGGGCTAAGAGAAGGGACAAGCTGAGGAGTTTTGCTGAGTCGCCCTTTTTGGGGCGTGGTCTCCGCTCAGGGATACTACTAGTTTATAATGGATAGGAGAAAGATAAAGGATTTAGTTTACTGGTCATGTATTGCCTTAATATTTCCCTTTAGGTAGGATTTGGCCAATATTTGTATTATTTTTAAAGTATGTAATTAAAAGTTATATTTTAGAAGGAATAATTTTTTCTTTGTTGGACCTTTGAAATGAAGTAAAATCAGAACAGCAATGTATTTGGTAACAATCTTTACTTACCTTGACCTACATGTTTATAGCTAATCAATGAGATGGGAATCTACTTTAAGGGCTGTAATGCAGCTATGTCAGAGATATACATTGATGTGTACTTCCGATAGAAGACTGGAACACATCCCACTGTGTAGACAGTTGGTGGGATACATTGTTGCTTCCCCTAGCAGGGATCCTGGCCACACAATGAAAGGCCCAGCCATAAAGGAAAAGTGAGGCTGTGAGGGTGAGCTAAAAATGAGAGATCAGAGATAGAGGGGACTCTTTATGCTGCACAGTCTGCACTGTGGACCCAGCCTGGCTGCTTGAGCAAGAGGGGTAGGTATAGGCATTGCAGGGTCTCCAAATTACAGCATCTTCCCCATTTCCAAAGAGATCTCCTGCTGATCAGCAAAAGGAGTGTTGCTGTGGCTGCTTGTTATACATGTGACATCACTCAATTCTGGAACAGAGCAGAAGACCAGGAAAGCTTCAGGGATAGCTGTCGACATACAAGGAGTGATGTTACTGGAGCTTCCAACATATACCTACAAAAGAGGCCGGTACAGAAGTCATATGGTGGGATATATCATCCATTTAGTATTCTGGAATCTGTTAAATATATATTTTTTACTGGATGCCAAGGTATGACATAATGTAGACTCCTACGCTATTCTATAATTTTTTGTGAAATACTGATGTGATATATTGATGTACACCTGCCAAACAGAGGCCAGACAGCCAGGCACTGGAAGCCTATGGATACGTGTAGCAGGTCTATATTAAGTTTTCTCTGTGTACATCCTAAATGTTGACTAAATGTGTGATGTGAACAGCCCCTTAGCCAAATTACACTCATTACCTATGCATAAAATAAGTGACAAATGTTAGATTATTGGGATCTGTTTTGGCTTTCAGGGTCCATATCTCACCATCTACTACAGCTTTGAAATACATGACGGCATAGTGCGTTACGAACGGTAATCTTTGAGACTGTGGTCCCAGCTCTATTCAGGTTATTGACCAGGTCCTCCCATGTATTCCTGACCTTTCTCAGTATCATTCTTACCCCAATGAGGCGAGATCTTGCATGGATCCCCAGACCGAGGAAGATTGACGACCATGTGTTTCTTCCATTTTATAATAATTGCACCAACAGTTGTTGCCTTCTCACCAACCTGCTTGCCTATTGTCCTGTAGTGCATCCAGCCTTATGAAGTCTACAATTTTGTCCCTGGTGTGCATAGACAGCTCTTTGGTCTTGGCCATGGTGGAGAGGCTGAAGTGTGATTGATCGAGTGTGTGGACAGGTGTATTTTATAGAGGTATCAAGTTAAAACAGGTGCAATTAATACAGGTATTGAGTGCAGAGTAGGAGGGCTTCTTAGGGTGCTTTTACATGGTGCGTTTTTGGTGTGTTTTTGATGCATTTTTTGTGCAGAAATGTATAGCATTAATTGATGTGCCTTTCTGCACAAAAAACGCATAAAAAACTGACTGTACCATTGCTTCCATAACTAAATCAATGTAATGCCGAGATGTGCGTGTACCTGAAATAAAGGCTAGAGGGGAAGAGTTACCATACATTATGCCACCATACACCATAATCCCTGGAGCAGGACCAGTGTGACATTCCCTTGTGAAGGCCTTTTCATAGAGTTGCCCACATGGTCTCCGGACCAATCTCTGGCTATCATTGCATCTGAAACAAGGAGTCATCATTGAAGAGGACGGACCTTCATTCCAGCCTCCATTGCTGTCTTAATGTGCACCATACAAGCCTTTGAGGGCTGTGGTGTGAGGTGAGTGGAATACCTGACGCTGGATGCCTAGCTCATATACCAGTTTCGTACAAATGCCTTCGGATGATTGGTCTTATTCACAAAGCACACAGTATCATTGTATATTATATTTATCTTAGTTATATTTATTATTTCTTTCTCCTACACATATATAGGCAATGTAAATCACACTGCACATTGTTAGATGCGTGTTTGGGTCCATTTAGGGTCCGAAAAACGGATCCAATCACTCATCTAAAAACGGATCCAAAATCGTATCCAACACGCTGTGTGAACATACCCTGAATATTGAAAGGTCAAATAACGTATGGCGTCCAGATGGTTTGTGTTAATACTGTTTGCCACACTATGGTTGGGATGTGATGTCCAATTTCCCTTGTAGTACAGAAAGGATAGCTTCCATGCAGAGGTTCGCCTACACACTCCTCCTGCTCTCGTTACAGTTCGTAGTTCTCCCAACCACCAGGGCATACAATGTTGAACAGTGCTTATATCTCGGCTTAGGCATAAAGTGATCTGCTGGAGTGAAAAACCAAGGTCTCTCAGTTCCAGGATTCTGTCCTTCTCAGTTGGTGACAAGTGTCGATAACTGTCATGTCCATGAACAGGAGGCATCACACAATCATTTGGCTACGAAATCTTTGCTTTCAATCTTGCTACTATGCCCCCCACACGGCAAAGATTGAAGCTAGGTGCTTGTGATCATGTGCAGATCATAGTGACACCAGTTACTTCTTTGATATTCATAACCTTACAGTTTGGACTCATCCCCACGCCAAAGGACAAACACCGGTTGGTTTATCCAACCAGTATTTGTCCTGTTTTAGTGCCGTCCCTACGGTTAGCGGAGAAAAGCCCTCCCCCTTCACATTGCGATGTTCATAAACCGTCCGAAAATCGGACGGTAGAATGAACATGTACAATGTTTTTCGGGCGGCCGGCGGATTTTACATAGAGGCCCGGGGTGTTAGTTTGCGGCCGGTGTTTCTGACGGTTTGCAAACACTCTGTAAAACCGTCCGCAAACCGGTGCAGTGGGGACATGCCCTTTGTCCTTCTTGGTGTTGCAATTTCACTGCAGAGGACTGTATATGGACATGCTATATAATGCATGTAATTTTCATACTTTACAAGGAAAATAAAACAGATCAAACATGGGAAAAAGTTTTGTCTCTCTTACTCATTGTTTCAGTTCGTATATGCTTTCCCCTTTCTGCTGTAACAACAAAATAGTAATTTGCCAGGATACACACAATATGAGAGTTTTTCAAGGTGAACCTGACATTTTGCTTGGGCATTAAAGCGTAAAGTATCCTGACAATTTGGAGGGTGAGGTAAAGGTCTAGCTGCAGTGACATATGCATATTATAAACCATGTCCTATTCATTTCACATACAATCGTGGCACTGTGTACTTATTAACAGCATGGGGCTCTATCGCGATGGGAAAAGCTTACAGTCAGTAATTCTACCTGTGGGGGAATCTAAATGTGAAACAGCAAAATCACACCACTCTGCCCTTGCACCTAAGCCAGAAAAATCTCCAGGACTCAGGGGTCACTCAGCACACGTGGTGAAAGCCCCCAAGCCAAGATCAAAAGAACAGTCTCTAAACAGTGTGCACTGTGTAATGTGTGCTGGAAAACCTTAGTTAAACCATAATCTCCGGTTTAAAGTCCCAAGTTAAAACGAGATAAAGGGAGATAGGCAAACAGTTAATTGTGGAGGATTAGGTATTATGATAAGAGCAGGAAAATGTACTATTAAATCATGAAAGTTCAAATACAGTGTTGTGCTAGCATCCCGCACACAATTTAACACACTGCTTAACAGGAGGAACAGAAATAGCAGCTAGTATTTCCCAAGCTGCATTATTGCTGTCCTATGATTGCATCGACAATAATTTACAATTTATACAGAACAATATATACCATCTCAATAAAAAGCTATAGCCTTTTTAAGAGTTTTGAAGGGAAAAACACACTAAAACAGTGATGGGCAATTGAATATATTGTAAAGAGTCTGAAATGTGGCCCTTGACTCCATCAAAGTAGTGTGCATCACATTCAGTCAATTTTTCACACCGCTGTATCTGTACTAGATGTTTGCTGTAAACAGTGGAGATTGAAAGTCTATGAACCCTTCAGAATTTTCTATTTTTCTGCATAAAGTTGACCTAAAACTAAATCAGATCTGTATTCAAATCCTAAAAGCAGATACATAGAACCACATCAGACAAATGAATCAAAAATTGTAGTTTGGATCATTTTAAACTAAAAATAGATGACTATGTCACATATTTATTTGCGGTTTTAATTAATAGGATGACAATCAGGTGTGAATGGGTGATCAGTTTTATTTAAAGAACAAGGATCTATCAAAGTTTGATCTAGAAGTGTAGAAGTGCATCAAGGCATGAGCAAAGTAAATTTCTGAGGCCCTTAGAAAAAAGAGTTGTTGATGCTCATCAGGCTACAAAACAGAGTTAAATGGGTTGTCTCACTACAAGGATTGCTTTTTATGTTAAATATCTTGCAAAACCAAGTCACTTTGTAATATATGTCCATTAACAGTATCCTACCTATTCAGAGATATCCCCTCTTGTATGGGCTGCATCAGCTTCTCAGGTCGCTATAGCTATAGACCTGTTGAATCTCTTGTGATAGGCTGCCAGCACTGGTTGCTATAGCTACAGACCTGGCTTCTACTGCAGCCTAGTAGAAGCCAGTAAACACACCCCTGAATTCAAGATGAAACCAAGATAACAGGATTGAGGTAAGATGAATCAATATAGTGAGACAACCCCTTTAATGCTCCACCAATCTCCTGTCAGACAGACTGTGTACAAATGGAGAAAATATCGAAATTACCCTCCTCAGGGTTGAACCAAATGAGTCAAAGATCTTAGGCTTGTTCATTTATTTGATGAGGAAAATTATTTAGTAAAACATATCTGCGGGTGGCAAAATGACCACTTGTTCAGCAATAAGTGCATCTAAATGTTTCCGGTAATTATTGATTAGTCCTGCACATTGGTTTGGAAGAATTCTAGGCTATTGCTCCATATAAAACAGCATCAACTCTGTCATGTTGGTGCGTTTTCTCCCATGAACTTTTCGCTTCAGGTCTTTCAACAACATTTTTATTAGACTAAGGTCAGGACTAAGGTCGGCCATTCCAAAACTTTATTCTTTTATAACCATTCTTGTGTGCTTAGGGTCATTGTCTGCATGAGCTATGTTCTCTTGAGATTTAGCTAACAGACATAGGTCCTGATATTTTTCTTTGGAATTTGCTGGTATAATTCAGAATTAATTGTTCCATCATTGAATGCATGCCAACCTGGCGCAGAATTTATTAAAACGTGCCCAAACCGTGTTCTGCCACCACCATGCTTCACAAATGGTATGAGATTTTTATGCTGAAATACAGTGTTTTCCGTTCTTAAAACGTAACACTTCTCATTTAAACCAGAAAGATTTATTGCAGTCTCTAGCAAACTGCGGCTCTGAAGCAAAGTTCTTTTTGAAGAACGGTGGCTTTCTCCTTGTAATCCTGTTATACACACCATTGTTGTTCAGTGTCCGCCTAATGGTAGAGTCATTAACAATAGCTAATGTGAGAAAGGCCTTTAGATGCTTAGAGGTTTTCTTGGATTCCTTTGTGACGTCATGGATTATTATAGACCATGCTCTTGGTGTGATCTTTGCTAAATCTCTCCTTGGAAGGATAATGATAGGCTTGAATTTCCTCCATTTGTACACACCCTGTCTTACTGTGGATTAATGGAGTCCAAATTATTTAAAAATGGTTTGGTTACCATTTCCAGCCTGATGAGCATCAACAACTCTTCTTCTAAGGTCCTCGGAAAGCTCCTTTGTTCATGCCATAATACATTTCAACAAACATTTGCTGTGAAGATTAGAATTTTATAGATCCCTTTAAATAAAACAGGTCACCCACTCACACCTGATTGACATGCCATTGATTAAAAAACACCAGATTCTAATTGTATCTACAAATTATCTGCTAATCGTAAAAGTTCAAGTATTTCTTTCACTCACAAATATGTGATTTCCTCAATAAATAAATGACCAAGTCTAATATTTTTGGTTCGCTTTATCTACTTTAAGGATTTGCATGAAAACCTGATGTAGTTTTAGCTCAAATATATGCAGAAATCTAGAAAATTCTGAAGGGTTCACAAACTTTCAAGTACCACTGTATATTTTAAGAACAGCTTCACACATCACTTTTTTGTTGTATAATTTTGACGGCAGAATATGCAATAAAGTATGATATGAGTGTGTGTGGTTCTCAAAAACCATTTTTATTTGCAGTATCGGTTACAGAAATGCGGCAAATGTTTAATGCTAACCTCATTCATTACAATACAATGGGTTATGTCCTCCTCAAAACTCATAATGATGGCAAGGCCGATTTGGCTGTGGAATTTTTCTTATGCAATGGCTAAAAAATCCAAACTAGATCTTCTAAAATCTGTCTTTGCCAAGATACAGTACAGACCAAGAGTTTGGGGACACCTTCTCATTCCAACAGTTTTCTGTATTTTCATGACTATAAAAATTGTAGATTCACACTAAAGGCATCAAAACTATGAATTAACACGTGGAATTATATACTTAACAAAAAAGTGTGAAACAACTGAAAATATGTCTTAATTCTAGGTTCTTCAAAGTAGCCACCTTTTGCTTTGATTACTGCTTTGCACACTCTTGGCATTCTCTTGATGAGCTTCAAGAGGTAGTCACTTCACAGGTGTGCCCTGTCAGGTTTAATAAGTGGGATTTCTTGCCTTATAAATGGGGTTGGGACCATCAGTTGTGTTGTTCAGAGTCAGGTGGATGCACAGCTGATAGTCACTTTACTGATGGACTGTTAGAATTTCTATTATGGCAAGAAAAAAAGCAGCTAAGTAAAGAAAAATGAGCGGCCATCAATACTTTAAGAAATGAAGGTCAGTCCGTCCCAAAAATTGGGGAAACTTTGAAAGTGTCCCAAGTGCAGTGGCCAAAAACCATCAAGCGCTACAAAGAAACTGTCTCACATGAGGAGCAGCCCAGGAAAGGAAGAGCAAGAGTCACTCTGCTGCGGAGGAGAAGTTCATCCAAGTTCACCAGCCTCAGAAATCGCAGGTTAACACAGCTCAGATTAGAGAGCAGGTCAATGCCACACAGAGTTCTAGCAGCAGACACAATCTCTACACAACTGTTTAGGAGAGACTGTTGTGCAGCAAGCCTTCATGGTAAAATAGCTGCTAGGAAACCACTGCTAAGGACAGGCAACAAGCAGAACGACTTGTTTGGGCTAAAGAACACAAGGAATGGACATTAGACCAGTGGAAATCTGTGCTTTGGTCTGATGAGTACAAATTTGAGATGTTTGGTTCCAACCACCGTGTCTTTGTGCGCCGCAGAAAAGGTGAACGAATGGACTCTACATGCCTGGTTCCCACCGTGAAGCATGGAAGAGGAGGTGTGGGGGTGCTTTGCTGGTGACACTGTTGGGGATTTATTCAAAATTGAAGGAATACTGAACCAGCACGGTTACCACAGCATCTTGCAGCGGCATGCTATTCCATCTGGTTTGCGTTTAGTTGGACCATCATTTATTTTTCAACAGGACAATGACCCCAAACACACCTCCAGACTGTGTAAGGGCTATTTGACCAAGAAGGAGAGTGATGGGGTGCTATGCCAGATAACCTGGCCTCCACAGTCACCAGACCTGAACCCAATCGAGATGGTTTGGGGTGAGCTGGACCGCAGAGTGAAGGCAAAAGGGCCAACAAGTGCTAAGCATCTCTGGGAACTCCTTCAAGACTGTTGGAAGACCATTTCAGGTGACTACCTCTTGAAGCTGATCAAGAGAATGCCAAGAGTGTGCAAAGCAGTAATCAAAGCAAAAGGTGGCTACTTTGAAGAACCTAGAATATAAGACATATTTTCAGTTGTTTAACCCTTTTTTGTTAAGTATATAATTCCACATGTGTTAATTCATAGTTTTGATGCCTTCAGTGTGAATCTACAATTTTTTATAGTCATGAAAATACAGAGAACTGTTAGAATAAGAAGGTGTGTCCAAACTTTTGGTCTGTACTGTACATATGAAGGGAATACAGACCATAAGCATGAATAGCCCATAATTACTGTAGATACATAAACATGACTTTTGGAGATGGAAAACACACAGGGTGCTTATATCACAAGGGAAAGCTTCTTTATGCTTGGGCAGAACTGATCAATAACCTTGGAATGGGAGCTGCGCTATATGTATGTCCTTCCCCTAGAGGCACAAATCTGGCTGCAAGCTCCTCCCAGGCTGTATAATTTCTTAATTTTATTAGAATATGATTGGGTAATATGTTTAGAAGTCAATTCTGAGAAGACATTTAAAAGAGCCACTAAGTTTAGATACATTTTATGCACGAAGGGTGGCAACAAACTTTTGCAGAACTAGAAATGAATGGTTTTTAATAGCAGGTAATAAGGTATAACAACAATTTCAGCTAAGAACTTCATACATAGAGAAGTTGTTCAGATCTCTGACTGCAAGTTCACAAATCCCTCCACGTGGTTTATAATACACTAATTCACTACATTGAATCCAGAGAATTGGCAGGCTACAATCCCCTCTGGTGTATATTATTCATTTTTACTGAATGGGTCTAATTAAAGTGGTTTTCTCACCACAATTATTAACTTTTAACATGTAGGAAAAGGTAAATGGAAACTATTATCAAATACATTTCTGTTTTGATTTTGCTTTGTTCAAGAGCTATATACTGCTGGTGCACACGTTTCTCATGGTTACCACTCTTGGTCACCTCTCCCTGCTCTCTCTTAGCTGACCATGGTGAGCCACTCCCAGCTGAGTATTATCTCTAGCCTAGGAGCTTGTTTATTTAGGTTAATGACAAGTTTTAACTGTTAGAACTCAGTAGCTTTGTGCATTACAGATTTTTGACCTCCTGCACTCATATCACTGTAACATAAATAGCTAAGAATAGGAAAGCTGATATGCCAATCACTGCTACGGAACCACCCACAGCATGACCAGGAAGTGTGAGTCTGAAGCTGGCTGTGAAAAGCATTGTGAGTAAACCTCTTTAAAGCTTAAAAGGGGATTTTGCATCTGGTTACTTCCATGTCTGTGGAACAGGGAGATGGCAGTGCTTGTGCAGTTCTCCTCATTAATTTCTATGGGTGTTCTGAATACAGACGAACCAGTGTGCGCTGATATATTCAGAACTTCCATAGAAATGAATGGGCAGGACTGCACCTAGGGAATGTGCTTGGCTGTATTTAGAACTCCCATATAAATGAATGAGAACTGTGCAAGTACGGCCATACCCGGGCCTCCGTAGCGAACTACAAGCTGGCCACATATTTGGAAATAACCAGATGTGAATACCGCTTTAATCCATGCATGATGAATAGTTATATACTCCACAAAACTGCATCCAGGATGAATTCTGTGCAGGGCCGCCATACAGGGGGTACAACCAGTACTCCCGTATGGGGCCCGGTGGAATAAGGGGGCCCGCGGCAAGCACAGTGTGGGCCCCGAGTTGCTGGTGGCCCCGGAGGCAGTGCGTCGCTCCCCGGGCCCGGCCGCGCATCCGGTCCCTGAACGCCCGGGACCTGCGTCCCGAGCGCCCAGAGACCGGCCCGGGAGTTGAGGACTAATGTCCCCGACTCCCGGGGCTGCGGCTGCGCTCCGCTGATCTCCCTGGCAGGCTGAAGGCGTTAGGCCTTCAGCCTGCCGGGCGCCGGCCCCTACTGCTGACGTAGGCGGCGCGGTGATGTCACTTCACCACGCCGCCTATGCAGCGCCGCAGTAGGAGACCGCGGGAGCACGGAGCGCCCGGGAGCCGGAGCCAGGTAAGTGGTTGTTTTGTTTTTTTGGTTTTTTTTATATAAAAGCAGCCCTGGCTGCCTAATCTAAAGGGAGCCCTTTCCCCCTACATCTAAAGGGGGCCCTGCACCTACATCTAAAGGGGCCCTCTCCCTACCTAAGGGGGCCCCTGCTCCTAATCAAAAGGGGGCCCTTGCTCCCAAATTTAAAAAGGGGCCCTGGCTCCCTAAAAACAAAAAGGGGGGGCCTGGCTGCCTAAACAAAAGGGGGGCCCTTGCTCCCTATATCAAAAGGGGGGCCCGGCTGCCTATATCAAAAGGGGACCCTGGCTTTTTTTGGGGGGTTGGGGTTTTGGGGGCCCTTTTTAATTAAGGGGGGTTTTCTAAAAAAAAGGGGGGGCCCCTGACCCCCCTCCCCCTTTTTGGGGGGGCCCTTTACCAATTAAAGGGGGGCCCTGACCCCCCCCTAACCCTAAAAAAAAAAAAAAAAACCTCCTTAAAAAGGGGGAAAAAGGCCTATCTAAATTACCTGGGGGCCTTTCACTTTGCCAACCTACCTAGGGGGTTTTTTCTACCTACCTGGTAATATAATTGTTAGGGGGACCCAAATTTTTTAGCTTATCCCGGGACTTAGTCCTCTCCCCACCCTCCAAACCCCTTTGATACTAACCTCTAAGTTATGGCCTGTACCTGCTCTCCCCACCCTGGGGATTTTTTTACAAGGGGGAATAGGTAAAGAAAAGCTTGAAAATTGAAAGGTTTCCCAAAATTTGTGTGTAATTTCTGCAGGGATGAGTTGTGGCCCCGGGGCAAGTCATCATGGCGGGGTGGGAAAAAATGGGGAAGAAAGGGAAAAAGAAGACTCATGAGAGAAGAGAACGACCCTCAGATAAGATTCCGGGGATCCCTGATTTTAGGGGTTATTTTGCTTTTATAGGATCTCTGTATTCACTGTAAGTGATGGACCTGAGCGGGGGCTGACCCCTATGTGTTCTCTATATGGTGGTGTTGTAGGTTATACCTGAGCTGGTGTCTGACCTCTATGTGGTCTCTATATGGCGGTGTTGTAGGTTATACCTGAGCTGGTGTTGGACCTCTATGTGGTCTCTATTTGATGGTGTTGTAGGTTATACCTGAGCTGGTGTTGGACCTCTATGTGGTCTCTATATGGTGGTGTTGTAGGTTATACCTGAGCTGTTGTCTGACCTCTATGTGGTCTCTGTATGGAGGTGTTGTAGGTTAGAACTGAGCTGGTGTCTGACCTCTATGTGGTCTCTATATGGTGGTGTTGTAGGTTATACCTGAGCTGGTGTTGGACCTCTATGTGGTCTACATATGGTGGTGTTGTAGGTTATATCGGCGCCGGTATAATGCCAGCGTACATGTGTCCCTGATTGACCCTGTGATAGGAGTTAGACTTTTACTTTCTTGCTGGTATTTATTTTAGAAGGTGGTGAGGTGCATGACCAAGGGAACTATGGAGGGGATATTGTAGGTGGGCTGGTGGGGGATATGGATGGAGCTACTTAGCCCTGTGTCTATGATATGTGAGACAGACAGATATGTGACTCACTTGATATTGTACTACACAATACAGTTCTTTTTTGCACACTGTATTATGTGGTAAAATGGGCGCATTTATGTCCGAGAGGCCGGTTTTTTGCTTAGGGCGGGGCGATTGGGGTGCTGGGGGTGGGGTGATCGGGTTGCTGGGGGCGGGGTTTACAGGGGGGGGGGCCCAGGTGCTTCAGCTGTATGGGGCCCTGAAATTTCTGTTGGCGGCACTGATTCTGTGCATCGCCCATACTCTGAAGCTCGCTACACAACACATCAGAGTCTTCGCCACCTTTAGGCCATGTTCACATGGCTTAAAATGGGACATATTTCAGTCCGTAATTACGCGCCATAGTGTGCGAATTACGGCTGGAATACGTCCCAGTCATTACGGTAATCCACAGTTCTCATAGAAAACTATGGATTACGTCTCCTCTCCCTGCTCGGCGAATACCCTCTTTGAGGCTGCTTTTACATGTGCTGTTTTGATGCAATTTTAAAGCCAAAGCAAGAAGTGGATAACTAAAGAGAGAGGAATTGTGTAGAAAAACTCTTCTACTTCATGCGCTTCCCCATAGAAGTGGTGTTAGATGGCCTGGATGTACATAAACCCCATTAAATTTCCATCCAAAACAAAAACAGTCCACGACACAAAACGTAAAAATCCGAAGCAATCCAATTAAATGCATGGATTTCTTCCAAAGATTCTGTGGTGGATTTTTCCAAAGGACAAATCGGCTGTTTTAACCTAAACTAAGAATATGTTTGCACGCTGGACTTCATAGCTAAGCCCACATGAAACCTGCTAACAGTCCGCCTGCTGTTGATTTATTTTAAATAAAATGGAAATCCATGTAACAGTACAGATTTGGCAGATTTACAATCCATGCCATGGAATGAAAGCAATGACATCACTTACTGACAAGGAATTCCCCAAAACCCGGTATTCATTGACCATCCCTGGCTCGAATATGAAAGCCACCAGTAGACATGCCAACAAATTTTTTTTGTTGAAATTACAACCCAGGTGGACATAGCCTAAGTTATCTGTTATAAGAAGCAATATAGCATTTTATGCCCATAAAATGCAGCATAAACCATTATTAAAGAATAATGTTGAGGCTCTTGTGTATGACTATTCTAGTAGATGTGCCATTTAGGTGTGTCTGCTATCTTGATTCTATATAGTAAATATAAGTCATGCACATCATAAGGGAGAAAAAGGGTGCTCTGGTGCAATAGGACAGACCCGTATAGCAAATTATAGAAATATGCACTGGCACACCGATATAGTTACATAGTTAATACGGTTGAAAGAAGACACGTGTCCATCAAGTTCAACCAAGGGTGGGGAAAATGTGGGTGAGGGAGACAAGGACTTTAAGCCCAGCCTCCCCACTGGTTAATGCCCTGAAACCCATAAGGCAAGAACCAATCTGCACCAAAGGAGATCATATCTCTGACCCCAGAGCTTCCACCAGCCAGGATCCAGAATTTTACATAGCTACGTACGCATTAATATTCTTTAGTTCCAGGTAGGTATCTAAGCCTTTCTTGAAACTCTCTACAGTTCCTGCTGTGACCAGCTCCTCAGGCGGCTATTCCACAGATTCACAGTGAAGAACGTCCTTCTCTTCTGGAGATTGAATCCTTTTTTTCTCTAGTCGAAGGGAATGTCCCCTTGTCTTTTGAGGGGGCTTCGAGGGGGCTTCACTTGAAAAAAATTTTCCCCATACTTTTTGCAGGGACCATTTATATATTTATATAAATTAATCATGTCCCCCCGAAGCCGTCTTTTCTCAAGACTAAATAAGTTCAATTCTACTAACCTCTCTTCATAACTAAGATGCTCTATTCCCCTTATAAGTTTGGTTGCTCGTCTTTGTACTCTCTCTAGCTCCATTACATCTCTTCTATAAACTGGGGCCCCAGAACTGAACAGCATATTCTAAGTGAGGACGCACAATGCTTTGTACAGCGGTAGAATTACATCCTTGTCCCGCGAGTTCATGCCTCTTTTAATACACGCCAATATCTTACTTGCCCTAGATTCAGCTGATTGACACTGAATGCTGTTCTGTAGTTTATGATCTACAAGAACGCCCAAATCTTTTCTCCCCCTAGGACATATGATGCCTGCAGATTATTCCTACCCAGATGCAGAACCTTACATTTATCCACATTGAACCTCATTTGCCAAGTGGATGCCCAAGCACTCAGTGTGTCCAGGTCTGCTTGCAATTTATGAGCATCTTCCACAGATTGCACTACCCTGCATAGCTTGGTGTCATCTGCAAGAATCGAAACCGTGCTCTTGATCCCTTCCCCTATATCGTTAATAAATACATTAAATAAGAGAGGATCCAAAATTGAGCCCTGCGGCACACCACTCACAACCGGGGACCACTCAGAGTAGAAGTCATTTACCACCACTCTCTGAGTACGATCCAGCGGCCAGTTTTTAATCCAATTACACACTATCTCAAACCCAATGGATTCTAGTTTACCTAACAAACGATTATGCGGGACAGTGTCAAATGCCTTTGCAAAGTCTAAAAACACAATATCCACAGCTGCCCCGCTATCCAGACTTCTACTCACCTCTTCATAAAAACAGATCAGATTGGTCTGACAGCTTCTGTCCTTAGTAAATCCATGCTGGCAATCACTAATAATATTGTACTATATGTAATATTATACTCCTGTATATAGTCCCTTATGAGCCCCTCAAACATTTTTCCCACAACAGATGTTAAACTTACTGGTCTATAATTACCTAGGCAAGACTTGGAACCTTTTTTGAAGATGGGAACTACATTTGCCTTGCGCCAGTCTCCTGGTACATACCAGTCAGCAGGGAATCTCTAAATATCATGTACAGGGGCACACCGATAACCGAGCTGAGCTCTTTAAGAACTCTTGGGTGAATGCCATCAGGGCCTGGAGCCTTGTTCACATTCAGTTTATTTAATTTGGCTTTGACTTTTTTTTTTACACTGAGCCAATTAACTATAGCAGATGATGTATTAACAGTACTGGCACCACCTACATCTGCACTTGGCCCACCCCCATCAACTACAGTCATGGCCAAAAGTTTTGAGAATGATACAAATGTTAATTTTTACAAAGTCTACTGCATCAGGCTTTATAATGGCAATTTGCATATACTCCAGAATGTTATAAAGAGTGATCAGCTTAACAGCAATTAATTGCAAAGTCAATAGTTGCCTAGAAAATGAACTTTTTCCCCAAAACACATTTCAACTTCATTGCAGGCCTGCCTTAAAAGGACCAGCTAACATCGTTTCAGTGATTGCTCCTATAACACAGGTGTGGGTGTTGATGAGGACAGGGCTGGAGAGCAATCTGTCATGATTAAGTAAGAATCACCCCCACTGGACACTTTAAAAGGAGACTGGTGCTTTGCATCATTGTTTCTCTTCTGTTAACCACGGTTATCTCTAAAGAAACACGTGCAGTCATCATTGCACTGCACAAAACTGGCCTAACAGGGAAGAGTATTGCAGCTAGAAAGATTGCACCTCAGTCAACAATCTATCGCATCATCAAGGAATTCAAGGAGATAGGTTCCATTGTTGCCAAAAAGGCTCCAGGGCGCCCAAGAAAGACCAGCAAGCGCCAGGACCGTCTCTTAAAAATGTTTCAGCTTCGGAATCGGGCTACCAGCAGTGCAGAGCTTGCTCAGGAATGGCAGCAGGCAGGTTTTGAGTGCATCTGCACGCACTGTGAGGTGGAGACTCATGGAGCAAGGCCTGGTGTCAAGGAGGGTAGCAAAGAAGCCACTTCTCTCCAGAAAAAACATCAGGGACAGACTGATATTCTGCCAAAGGTACAGGGAGTAGACTGCTGAGGACTGGGGTAAAGTCATTTTCTCAGATGAATCCCGTTCCGAATGTTTGGAACATCTGGAAAACAGCTTGTTGGGAGAAGACAAGGTGCGCGATTCCACCCGTCTTGTCTCATGCCAACTGTAAAGCATCCAGAAACCATTCATGTGTGGGGTTGCTTCTCAGCCAAGGGAATCGGCTCTCTAACAGTCTTGCCTAAAAACACATCCATGAATAAAGAATGGTACCAGAATGTTCTCCAAGAGCAACTTCTCCCAACCGTCCAAGAGCAGTTTGGTGATCAACAATGCCTTTTCCAGCATGATGGAGCACCTTGCCATCCAGCAAAGGTGATAACTACATGGTTCAGGGCACAAAACAGATATATTTGGGGTCCATGGCCTGGAAACACCCCAGATCTTAATCCCATTGAGAACTTGTGGTCAATCATCAAGAGACGGGTGGACAAACAAAAACCAACAAATTGTGACAAAATGCAAGCATTGATTGTGCAAGAATGGACTGCTATCAGTCAGGATTTGGTCCAGAAGTTGATTGAGAGCATGCCAGGGAGAATTGCAGAGGTCCTGAAGAAGAAGGGTCAACACTGCAAATATTGACTTGCTGCATTAACTCATTCTGTCAATAAAAGCTTTTGTTAATCATAATATGATTGCACTTGTATTTCTGTATGTGATAAAAACATCTGACAAACACATAAAAACCAGAGGGCAACAGATCATGTGAAAATATAATATTTGTGTCATTCTCAAAACTTTTGGCCATGACTGTACTCTCTCATTGATAGTATATACTGAGCTGAAGAACCTATTTAGTACCTCTGCATTCTCTTGGTCACCAGTGACCAGCCCCCCCATCACAGGTTTTTAAGGGTCCTACTTGCTCTGACTACAGCTTTTTGGCGTTTATATGCTATAAGAATTTCTTGGGGTTAGTCTTGCTGTCCCTGGCCACCTGCCTTTCATTTTGAATTTTAGCTGCTTTTATCACTTTTTTACAGATTTTATTAAGCTCTCTCTAATTTTCAAAGGCTGATGCCGACCCCTGATGCAGAGAAAGGATATCTTTTACTTACAAAGGAAGCAATATTATGCCAAAAAATGCTCTGTAGATGTGTAGGGAAGTAACAATGACATATAGGTATACTGTAGATTACTGCTCAGAATAGATATATAATAGGAATTAAAGATGCAGATGTTCGTGTCATGTGATGTTTCGGCCAGCGGGCCTTTATCAAACAACATCTGTAGTCAATGAGGGAGAACGGGGAAAAATAGCTGCAGCATAGCAAAAAATAAGAAGTATCTGGGGTATGGATATTGGGCGCTATCAGCGGCAAAAGAGGAGGAAGGGAAGCTGATAAGGTAAAGGGAAGTTCCCTTCTTTCTCCTTTGCCGCCGATTGTGCCCAATATCCATACCCCAGATACTTCTTATTTTTTGCTATGCTGCAGCTATTTTTCCCCGTTCTTCCTCATTGACTACAGATGTTGTTTGATAAAGGCCCACCGGCCGAAACGTCAAGACACTAACATCTGCATCTTGAATTCCTGTTATATATCTATTCTGAATTCTGAGCAGTAATCTATACCTAGATGTCATTGTTACTTCCCTACACATCTACAGAGCATTTTTTGGCATAATATTGCTTCCCTTGTAATTAAAAGATATCCTTTCTTTGCATATCTCTATAATTTGCAATCTTGATTCTATCTTTCGCTCCGATATGGTTCCTCTAATGCAGCCTACATTTCCCATGATACCTATAGCTGCAAAGAGATCGTGAAGGTTCAGTTTTATCATAATGCATAATGTAATAGGCTTCTCCTCGTTAGCGCTTACAAACAGGAGGCGATATGTGAAGCTGCACTTTATAGGATACACTGCATAATCTGCACACAGCAGATAGCAGAGACAGGCAGTGTAAGGTAGGGGAATTTTAAAGCTCTGAAGCTAATCATTGTTGTGACTCTCCTACAAGATCACTGTGCTCCTAATCTCTTAGCTAAGGCAGAAATAATTTCTTTTTCAGCACTCTGCATGGTGGGACATG
The DNA here is from genome assembly GCA_025379985.1 of Phyllomedusa bahiana. Classification (NCBI taxonomy): domain Eukaryota; kingdom Metazoa; phylum Chordata; class Amphibia; order Anura; family Hylidae; genus Phyllomedusa; species Phyllomedusa bahiana. The sequence goes on along the minus strand of JAODAL010008878.1, from coordinate 85,567 downwards.
TGGAAGAAAAAGGAAGGCAGAGCTTGGTTGGGAAGAGACAGGGCCTGAAAGCCGATAGGAGGTATTTGTTAATAATGTAGTCATTTTGTAGTTCACAGGAAGTCAGTCACACAGGAGAGTCAGATTTTCTGTCTATGTATAAGAGCACGCAATAGTCATGACAAAGTTGTCCGAAACGTATAAAAGCAACAGAGGTCTTAAAAAAAAAAAAAAAAAAAGTTATGAAAATTCTTATCTCTTGTGGGCTGCTGCAAACTCATACTGTGTGCGATTCTGCCTGCAGAGAAGGATAAATTCATTTTTTGAACCTCAATGGATTGTGATATGCAGATCTGAATAAGTGTAGTCTTTCCCAAGCACTAAACTGGTGGGGGTCTGTTATTGGGGAACCACACTGATGTCACTGTGACCGAGACATTTTCCTGTCACTGGTCTAAAAAAGAGAGATAACGTGTTATTTTTGCTACCCCTCTAGAGGATACAGAGATTTGAAGGAAATTTCTTGCCACTATTAGCAGATTTCATACAATTGCAAACTTTCTTTTTCCTTGTTGCAGGATTTTATTCAATCCGTTTATCTGGCTGAAAACATTTTAAGATAAATGAAGATTTCTTTGTATATTTAACATGAAATGTCTCACTTTAAATGAAATACTACAATGAAACCATGTTGCAGTAGGAATGTATTAATTGTACAGCCAGGAGATCCCCGCAGCATAAATATGAAAACGGATCTGCAGCCAAGTTCACATATGGCCACTGTTCGCCAGAAACAGGATTCAGATCCAAAACAGAAGCTGTTATACTATTCCTTAAAACTGTTCAGAAAAACGAGATCGAAGCCATTTTGGTCAACCATGGTTTGAAAATGATGCAAAGAGCTGAAGACAGACTACTGTCTGACAAACGTGATCGGTCAGGTAGAAATTTTTTTTTAGTTGTGGCTGGCTGAAAACACAAATGTATGGCATGACTAGCCACATTCCGATCATCATAGCCACTTTGATCATTTTTTTTTTTTTAAATATGGCCCTGATTGATAAATTTAGTCTGTTGTGTTGCTGGTGGCACATCTTGGCAGACTAAAATTGTATGCATATGGACAGCTTGCAAATTCTTTTCTCCTGTCAACTTAAAGGGGTATTCCCACCAAACACATTGATGGCATACAATTGATGGTCTCAACTCTAGAAACTGTACAAGTTTCGAGAATGGGCCCCTAAAGATCTCCGTTCAACACAGAGAGAGGTGGTCAGGACACTTTATTTCAATGGGAGTTTCCTATACAGAAACTGAATTATAGTGTACCCAGCTGAATACTGGACTAAATTTAAAAAAAAAAATTATAAATTAATATAACATATTTTTGCTCAGTGAAGAATTATTTCCAAGTTTGGGACAGTGTGCAGTGATGATTTCATACACTGCAGAAAAAAAAAATCAAAAGAAGAGGTTACTGAAAACATACCGGAGGCTGTAATCACACATGCAGTTTTTGGTGATTTTTTTTCTGAGCAAGAGCCCTGAGTGGATTAAACTGGGGGATATAAAAGAAGAATTCATGCTTCTCCTTTCTTCTGGATTTACTACTGATTTTGAAGGCATTAATCACTACATTGATTCATCTTACCTCAGTCCTGTTTTCTTGGTTTCACTTTGAATTCAGGGGCGTGTTTACTGGCTTCTACTAGGCTGCAGTAGAAGCCAGGTCTGTAGCTATAGCGACCAGCATTGGCAGCCTATCAGGAGAGATCAAACAGGTCTGTAGCTATAGCGACCACAGGAGCTGATGCAGCCCATGCAAGAGGGGAAATCTCAGAATAAGTAGGACACTGTTACTGGACACATATTGCAAAGTGACTTGTTTTTGCAAGATCTTTAACATAAAAAGCAATCCTTGTAGTGAGACAACCTCTTTAAAAGCTCCATGTGCACCCTTAGCCTAATGCAGACTTTTCATGCCACTATTCTAATATTCTGCAGCTTCACAAATTGGAAAAAATCTTCAAAAATCACAAATGAAAAAAACCTCATTCGTTTATAGATCCTGACTTTACCTTATTACTTGTTATTATAATTAGAAAAGGACTTTAACCTTAGGAAGATAGAGAATTCTGAATGGGCCACTATTAGGACTGTAGGACAAATGTTTCATGTCAGCAACAATTATTCAATACCTTGCAGCCTTATCCTTGTTTACTTTCTACTTATAATCTTTAACAGCATGTATAGCTGCCTTCTTTTCCCCAACCATCCCCGGCTGAGCTCTGTGATATATACAGTAAGTATATAAGAGCAGGGTTTCTGAGATAAAAGCAGAGTAAATCCTGATAGGACTACTTCACAGATGGTGAGAGTCCAGCTTACCCTGGGCAAATACAGTAATTAACAGTTTGCTCTATACACATACCAACACAGGGAAAGCTGTCAATCACACTATGAGCAGGATCAACAGAATTTTCATTTTCTCTTTTTAGAATCCTATTAGATTTTCTCTGCTTTTTTACTCAGCTTCAAATTCTGTCAACCTATATTATGGAATTAAGTTTCTCTACCTCTTTCAAATCCTGCTCTTAGATAGGGCAGCGTAAACTACCTGATAGGTTAGCTTTAAGAAAAAAAATGGCGTAGATATAAAAGGGACGCCTATTTCCCTCTAATTTTCCTTTGTTCAGTATCCAGTCCAAATTGGTATTTAAAAATTGCATGTCCCTTGTAAACAACAATTAAGGGGTTTGTATTCTGTGTCCAAGTAAGATTAGGCCAGGTTTATATAGGGTGCATTTCCTGTGGATTTAACCTGTGGGCAGTTTCTGCAGGCAATTGAATACAATTTTACTAAATGGATTTTACCATGTCAATGACTGATCTCCCTCGTGGATATCACCCCTTCAGTAAATAGTGATGTAATGGGGAACGTGCAGCACAGTCCTTATAAAATGTGGATTTTGCTGCGGCTCACCACACACGTGCAAGAGTATTCTGTCACATGTGGCTGAATAATCACCATTTGAGTGTTATTCCCATCTCTTAAAGGGGTTTTGCCACAAAGTAAAATTGACGTGGGAAGGTTGCAAATGAAATAAACATTTTCACCATTCATTATTATTAAAAATTCTGCACCATTCTTGTTTTAGCTGCTCCTTTAGTAATCCATTGTTTACAGCTTGTCTCCAGGGATACGACCAAGGCTGAGAGCTCCTCACTCCTGGTCAGACATGCTCAGATATCACCTCTCCTCTCAGGCAACTACTGAGTGTTCAACCCCAGGTGCTGTCATTCTCCTCCTGTCCTCTGTACTCCTTAGTAATTAGTCAAACAGTGCAAATAAATAAAAAGAAACCTCAATGAGGTCTGTGCATTGATAAAGAGAAAAAAAATCCACAGGTTTGGTTCCTGCAGGGATTTGAACCTAGGACCCTTGTGCCCGGAGGCAAAAGCTTTACCTCTCAGCTATTCACAATGCTTTACATAAACCGATCTCTCTTTGACTAGAGAGAGGAAAGGCCTGGTGATGTCATTCTGCTGGGTCACATGATAAGCAATTCAAACAAATCACACACGCCCCCTTCTGAGCACACAGAGCTGAAGTGCAGGATACAGGACGTATGAAATGAGATTGTGGCAAAACCCCTTTAATACCCCGGTTAGGCGATGGGAACGATAATGGAGAGATGGCCACAATTGCATGGCACTCTCTGTTCTGTGAAACTTCTGAGTACAGCTGAGTGAGCGTGCTCAGCCGTAACTGGAACTGCCATTGAAATGAACAGAGTGCGCTGTGCGACTGCTGCCACCTATCCGTTCTACACCGAGAAGTTTAGGGGCCCATTCTCAAGGAAGGTGCAGGTTCCAGTGGTGGCATATCCCATTGACTTGACTTTAATGTCTGAAATGGTAACACCCCTTTAGGGGTTCACTAAAAAGGTTGCAGGTAAAGAAGTTATAGATGGTGGTGCCCATGACAGCTACTTAGTTTTCATTTACAAAATCATGAAATAGTTACCAATCAAATATTGAGTCAAGAACATCATAACTTGCTGTTTTGCACCAACATTTTTGCATTCTCTGCATCACAACAAATGATAAGCAAGACACAAATCCATAGGAAAATTAGCTTCATTAGTTCTTCAAAGAACCACAATCTGTCTCATAAATATAAAACTTTTACAAATATACAAACCATATTTCTATACATTTTGTACAAGGCATAAATGAGGCACAAGAGCTTACAATCAGTTCTTTCGGGACATGAGGCACAGAAAGTAGAATTTAACTTAGGAAGTTTCTTGAGTTGCAGAGCTGGGATTCACTGGTAGTACATGAGAAATGTCATTTGTGGTGAAGCTACCCCATTAGGTACCCTGGAATCTCAGACTACAAACACAACAGCTGCCATATCAGATAAGGTTTTAGTATTGGTTTAAGGCCAAAAGCGGCTTTCAGTCTATAATTATAAAAGTAAATCATTAAGTGCAATTTAAAATCATTAACACCTTGTGTCCAGTGAATTCAATAGAATACAGTGTATATTGCCTTGGCAATTTGGCCATATGTTCTTGACTTTCTATTCTCAATGGAATGGTTCAGTCCTGGAGAAAAACCATTTATGGTATGCTCTGGGTTCTCCAAGAAGGATGTCCTCCTAATCAGGTTACAAATGCAGTCAATCCTGGTTAGGTTTTCCTCGCAGATGGGTTCTCCTTTAGAAAGGTGTGAGTGGTGCTTGTGGATCGGTGTTCTGAGAGTGGCAGAGGTGGTCTGTGAGAAGCTGCATCCGGCACTCTTCTCGAGTAAGGAACAGAGCTTTGTAGGCTCTTATCACAGGAAAGTCTACAAGAAAAAAACAAACAATAGAATTAGGAAAATTAGGAAAAAGAAACCATCTTTTTCTTCACTATTGGGTGCTAAAGAGGTGGAGCTTAGCTGCAATTCTAGATGAGGTCTGAGCTGGTTTGGAATATTGTCTCTTTCCTCCTTTACACTGCAAATCTGCCTAGGCTGAAACACACCCTACCACAAGCACGCTGCTACTACAAGCCTGTTTAATTTCCATTCCAGCAAGGACAGATTGATTAACGGAGTGAAGCAACTAGTACACTTATCAACAAAGCAAAACACAATCTTGTAGCCAGGGCTGTGGAGTCAGAGCCTATTTTGTAGGAGTCGGAGTCGTCATAAAATGGACCGACTCCCAAAATATATAATAATTTGGTCCAGTTAGCTTGATGCAAAGAGCAAGAGGAATTGGGTCTGCCAGTGCTACTGCTCCCATATCTTCAGCCTCATCACATGAGGAGTGTAATTGATGACATGGAGCAGGCAAAGCGCTGCCCCAGGGGAAAAGATTCCGCTCCCATAGCAAACAGATTTCAGCAAATTTTTTCACCTGCTTTCAAAGTAGAAGAGTTCAGCCATTCATCAAAACTGCCTGTGGCTGAGGCAATTCCTTTATACCCTGACATTGTTACAGATGTTGCCCCTGTGGTAACCGCTTTGCCCCCAACCCAAGTTAGTGTAGAGAGGCCGTTCTCTAGCCTGGAACTAATGAGATCAGATGTGAGGTCATGTAATCAGGATCTGATGGAGGCAATACTATTTCTCAGAACAAAATCAGAGACTCCACAAATGTTCCCGTAGTGTTTTGCATATTTCCAATTTTTTGTGTTCTAAAGTCATATCCAATAAATATATTTGACACTGACAAGCAAAATGGTAACAATGTTTTGAACTTGTGACTTTCAGGCTCCATATCTCACCATCCACTACAGCTTTGTATATGAGGCTACTGTAATTTTATATACAGTTATCTTACCATTCTTATACATAAATTTGACATGCAAGTATTTAGCATCTGCTTAGTTCTACAGATTCTTTCCTGTAACTGCATTGTTACTGTTTTGCTCCTAAAAATCAAAATGTTAATTTGTATTATTTTGTTAGCATTTGGGAAATCCACCTTTGGTTTTCAATACTGCCTGAATCCTTCTGGGCTCTGAATCAGATTCAAGCATATCTTGACCAAAATCTGATCCCAGGTCTCTTCTACACATTCCCAATGTTGGTGCAGACTGGACTTGGATACAAAAACAGCTTTTTCTTCAACTCCACCCAGAAGTGTTCAAAAGATCAAAACATTGTTACCCTTTTGCTTGTCAGTGTCTGTTCTACCTAAATAGCTTGATTATTGTATCATAAGGTAATAAACAGCCTGATGTTACCATTTTACTACAGTAAAGTTATCACTTAAACATGCGCCGTGTATGAGGGAGTCAGGAGTCGGAGGTTTGGGAAATTGAGGAGTCGGAGTCGGGGCTTTGGCTTGCCGACTCCACAGCCCTGCTTGTAGCACTCCCCCTTCAGGAGACCTTTTATTTCATCCTTCTGGGATCCCGGATTATAACAGTTTATCTACAAGAATCACCGGCGACCCCCTGGCAAATCAACTCCAATCGAACCAAACACGGTATGCGATCCAGCAGTTAAAAGCTTATTTTCTTTATTGTATAAACTTCACAAATCATCCAGAGATAAGTTCACAGGGAACAAGGGCTCAGATGAGCCTGAAACGCGTCAGCTGACGCCATGCACAGATTTCTCTCTGGATGATTTGTGAAGTTTATACTTTTAATTGCTGGATCACATACCGTTTTAGTACGCTTGTCACTTATGGTAGGGAAATGATCCTCTTCAATACGGTCATTGACCTCTGTTTCGGTTGGATCATTACACATCACCTATTTCTGTACTAAACTATTCCAAAAACGCATTCACTCAATGTACATCACAGTTGAGAACTGCATCTGTTTATTGTTTGCTGCCCAATTCTGCTACTATACTAGAATTCTAGAGCTTTGTGATAATCTATTACTATCTGTTGTGTTTTCTTTAGTCAGCAAACCATTTCCAGCTCTACCACCGACATGATTTTTATAGCTGCTCAACTGAACGAAGCTCTTAGCAAAACAACAAGGCATGGAATGAACATACTTAGAAAAACTGGTGCGTGTCTTACAGATTTCTCATCAGGCTTAAGAACCGGAAGGGTAAACTCATATGCACAGATGTTCTCGGCTTAGTTAGCAGCTGCACAGACTCTATGGAGATGAAAAGGGTGTAAAATGACCTCAGAGGCGGAGGGAAAATCTGGAAGCTTGGATATGGATGCATCCTGTTGGGGACTTTGAGTCCCCAACACTGCAGCCTGTACTGGTGGATCCTGCCAAATAGTTGTAATGCCTGAAGTTTTACACTGCGTGTTCACATACAGCTTCGATCTCTTCAGTATCAGCACCTAAAGGAAAACAGAAGTTATTTTTTTAAGAATCCCAAAATTCAAGCATAAGCATACCGAGTTCAGGCTGATTTACTTATTGCTATAGCTTAAACAATCACAGGCATTTAAAACAATAAATGGACCCAATGATCACAAGAAGTATGGTTAAAGGAGTGCTGCCATCATGCACCTCGATGGCAAATCTTTAGGATACGCTTAGTCTGATAGGCGCAAGTCCTACCTCTGGGACCATCTTGGGAAAATGTCAGCTCAGAAGGGAGAGCAAGTCCCACTTGCATAAGACTCTTCATTCTGTTCTATGGGAGTTCCAAGCACAGGTGAGTGATGTGTTCGGCTGTATTTGGAACTCCCAAGGAACAGAATAGAGAGCCGTGCGCAACCGGATATCCATTCAGGGCTGACACTTTCGGGAGCCCACACCGATAAGACTTTGATGCTATATCCTCAAGATATGCCATCAAAATGCATGGTGGAAACACCCCTTTAAGAGTTGGTGAAAATGGATTATTCATGTGTAAAAAGGATCTGGTTGTGTTAGTTAAAGGGGTTGTCTCACTACATTGATACTTCTTACCTCAGTCCTGTTATCTTAGTTTCATTTTGAATTCAGGGGCGTGTTTTCTGGCTTCTACTAGAATGCAGTAGAAGCCAGGTCTGTAGCTATAGCAACCAGTGCTGGCAGTCTATCAGGAGAGATCACACAGGTCTGTAGCTATAGCGACCTGAGGAGCTGATGCAGCCCATACAAGAGGGGATATCTAGGAATAGGTAGGACACTGTTAATGGATATATACTGCAAAGTAACTTGTTTTTGCAAGAACTTAAACATAACAATCAATCCTTGTAGTGAGACAACCCCTTTAAGTGAATGTACAGAACTACATTCTTCGAATATATGTTTTACAGCCATGTAGGTGAATGGAGATGACCCACAAGTCAACTACAGGACTGCAGACAGACAGATCCATCACTAACAGAGAATGTCTAAAGCTACTAAATCAGCTGCTGAACACCGGAAGTGACTTAGCTTGTCCACTACTGCTCAAAACATGGCAACAACACAAGAACAGTAGTAACTTGTGGTGACTTACTTTGGTTGTGATTAGTGTGATGAGGAGTATGATACAATTTCATCATTGCTGTGTTTTCCCGATGTGTGTCCACTCTTGTATGAGGTAGCATTGCTTCATCTGTCCAAAGTGGATGGACTCTTTCACATTGCTGAACTCCATGGCTTGTGTTGAATTGGCGGGTGCTGTAAGTAGGAAGATGCACCTGTGCAGACGACCTTTTCTTCCGATGACTTCTACTCGGAGGTTCACTCCTATGTCCCCTGTAAGACGCTGGGGCTTCAGGTTCATTTGGCTCATGTGCTGGTGATGGAGATTTTGATGAGGACTGGCTGTGCCTCACAGCTTCCCTGCTACTCCTTGAATCAAGGTGGTGCCTAGATGAATGAGTCCTTGGCTCTTTTCGAGTCAAAAGAGATCTAGATTCCCCACTATGGCCATTAGTTGACCTGTGCTCCCTATGATTCCCAAGATCTGTCCTGGCCTCTGCCCTAGTGGGCCGAGGTCTACGTTTGGGTCTGTGTGGGTGAGATGAATTGGGCCGTTTATAGTGGTGATGTCTGTGCTGGTGATAGTGAACATGGCTGGCATAGGAACTTTGGGAAGGCACAGTAGTGTTAAATCCTGGGAGATCATTTTGAGGTAGAAGAACAGAGGCAAGTGCTTGAGGTGGTGAGTCTTCTGGGTTGCTCTGAGAGCTGTGGCAAGAAGAGGAAGAAGATCCTTGTAAGCAACGTAGACTGACGTCTGTACAGTTCTCACTGGAGGAGCCATTGAAAGGACCTGAGCTGCTATCACTGCCTGGGTCATCAGGTAAATATCCACTGGAAACCTGGCAGAGAGGAGAAATTCCAACTTCCCGGGGTCCTTCTGGTGTCCGACGGTGAGAACGAGGCCCTGCTGCTTCCCATTGAAGTCCAGTACCAAGAGTATATGGGGAGCGGGACAAAAATATACTACTGTTCAGTGGAGGATATATTAGCGGTGTAGTATGAGGATGATGAGGATACTGAAAGTGAGCAGTTCCTGGATACCGCCTCCATAACTGTGGATGAGAGGGAGGTCTTATCGGAGTAGTACGTGAAGTAGTGTTCGGTTCTGCTGTAAAAATAAAAACATAATCAACACTTTAAATGCTGTAACCTATTGAGTTTCATAATGGAAGAAATTCACACAATTAGATGTGTAAAAATAAAAAGGTCTGCTCTGGCACTAAACTGTTAAAAGTATTGTATTCAACTTTAATTCCAAGTTGGTTTATTGAATATAAAATCAAATTAAACATGCAGTAATTGCCGAATATTGAGTTTCATGAGACATCTAAAACTCCAATGAGGGAACATCAAGCTAAGTAGACACATAATGCACCGAATCTTCTTTTAACCACAATACAGAATGACAAATGTGATGACTTAGTTTCATAGGCCATCATACAGGTAAAACAGTGTATATAGTGTAAAACTTTTATACATGAATTTATGGCAATCTGCATATAGTTTGCCAAAAAACGCAAGATACCGTGCACCAAAACTCACTTAAAAGGAATTATAAAGGGGTTGTATCATTTCATTGAATGGTCTTCAGAATAAGGGGACAGTGAAAACAAGCAACTTTGCAATTGGATGTCATTTGCAAAGCTGTCTTGTTTTTACTGTCTCCCTTATCTTCGTTTTTTGTAAACACTGTTCCCCAGTGCCGGTCGGATCCCACTTCCTTTCACTTCATTGGCTGACGGCTCTACTAACTTACATTCTGTCTGGAGCCCGGTCGTATTCACGGGAGCGCGCATTCCTGCCTCTCTCACTCAGACTAAGGGTCCGGCAACAATTTCACTCTATAAAGCCATCAGCTCCTCAGTGACACTGAAGCTGCTTCTACAATCAGAAAACAGCAGAATTGTGCCTCGGTGCCTAATGCTCCTGCGTGTAAGGGGCGGCAACAATTTCACTCTGTACAGCTAGCAGCTCCTCAGTGACACTGAAGCTGCTTCTACAACCAGAAAACAGCAGAATTGTGCCTCGGTGCCTTGTGTAAACATAGAAGGGAGACGGATCTGTGCTCTGGATGAGTTCATAGAAGACTGGCTTCAACTGTAACAAACCTCCAGCTGTGAGAGGAGAAAAGATCAGTGCTCTGAGTTCATAGAAGAGTGCCTAGACTGAATGCAGGCCTGTGGTATGTAAACAGCTCTTACAAAATAAGACTGCATAGGGAAAGGACAGTCACATGTGGACACTGACTCGGGAGCGAGCAATAACAGTGAAGGGGGGATGATGTCATCCCCCTTCAGTTAAGAAACACCCAGCTGGGAGGGGAAGAAACGCCCCTGGATTTCAGGAACTGAGAGAATCAAGCTTCAAGAAAACAGCCGAACTGATGAAGCGATACATCCCTTTTAAGATCTGAGGCACTTACTGAATTTTGTAGGTGGTGCTCAACACTGTTTTGGGGTTACTGCGTTGCACAGGCGAGTTAACCGCAAAACTGGGATTTTTTTTATAAACCAAACTGGACAGAGCTATAGAGTATTCTATAACGTCGACAGACAACAGCTGAAAGGTGCAACCTCAACCACGACATTATGTCCATCAGCCAACAGTATGAGCTCACTTACCCAAGATGTCAAACATGCAAAGGGGACAGGTGTGATTCTCCTTCAGCCAAGGATCCACACAATCCAAGTGGTACTCATGGCAGCAAGGTAAAATCCGTAAATCCTGAAAAAAGTATACAGTGAGATAGAACACTTTTTAATATACTTGCCAGATATTTATGATAGTGCACACATTTTACCCATGCTTGTTTCAGCTGGCATCAGAACTGCCACTTGTCATGAAAGCGGAGCTATATCTATTGGCTCTTGCCCTACATAATCACGTTGCTATTACCATCCCTAACATTTGAGGCCTGCAGCAGTCCACACACATACAGTACTGCTACCAAAACACATACTGCATTAGCAGTCTAATAATATATTTTCCTTTCCAAAAACTCATCCGTTCTAGAAATGCTGCAAAATAATCACCTGTCCATCTGAAAACTCATCCAGACAAATGGCGCACACAGGTATAGAGCTGCTGGTACTGGCAGTTTCCACTTGACAACCAACCGAACTCCTACGGAGATCTCTTGCTATTCGAGAATATTTTCTTGTCCCAAGGCGACTTAAGGCCAGCGCAGTCTGTTGCTGCACAGAATCCTGTAAGAAGTGTCGTAGATACAGAGTACAAGTGAGTACAAGCTTGTTATTTTTCCTCTAAATCATACTAGACATCCCTACTTTTACCTAAGGTCAAGGACTCTCTCAGAACAGAAGTCAATTCAGCCCCTTTCAAAAGAGCTAGACTGAACAAAACAAGGCAGAGTACAATAGACTGTGTGGAGGTTTAGAAAAATTTGCATTAACTGGCACTTTAAGGGGTATTCCCATCCCAGACATTTATAACACATCGACAAGACATGCCATAGATGTCTATTAGGTGGACACTTACTAAGCTGGATTCCAACAGGAGAGAATGGAGAGCCACATATGTTCTTCATATAGGAGTTTGTGGGCAAGATAGACATTCATGGCATATCCTGCTAATATAGCATACATTTCTAAAATGGAAAACCCCTTCAATCCCTAATCCTAATATGAAAGGAAATGAACGAAGTGGAGATTGGGATGTGGGAAAGTTTCTGTTTTACAAATATCTACTCAATGTACTATGCTAGAATGACATCTAATATTGTACAAGTACACTTTACAGCCTATTTCCTTTGCACCACATTTTATAGAAGATCTGCACAACTTGGTAGAAGGCGAGGGGAAAAAAACTGGTCCCTGCATTGAATGGGAACACCTCGGATCACCAGGGAATGCCCTGGACTGACCAACTGGGAACATCCACGAACCGACCAGGAATTCCAATTTGGTGATGGGGTTTGCACAAGTTCCACCCCTTTGTCAAGTTATGCAGGCCTGCTGTATTAGATTTATTAAAAAAAAAAGAGCCGGTGTCCACCAAGCCATTACCTGTCTTGGAGATTGCTTGCAACGAATCCGAACAACAGAGTATATCACAATGATGAACACTGTTCCAACCACTGTGCCCAGAATCCAGATGTCATGGACAAACTGTAAGAATGGAAACCATTTATGAGCATTGTGCACCATTTCGTACTAGTATGAATGAACTCGCCACCCTCATACCAATACAATATACCCCCAGTCTCACCAGCTTGGGTGGCTCATGAACCTCGATCTTTACAAAAGCCTCAGTGTTGTTGTGCACAAGGGTCATCAGCCGTTCTGCATCGTTGCCTCGTACTAGTACCACAGGTGGATTTAGCTCAGATGGTTGTTGTAACTAAGTGATAGGAAAACAGATAATGTAAGACATTGCTAAAGGTGTGCATGTTGGTTCCCGTCCATGTATATTAATCTCAAACATTTTCTCCATTTGCACCATCTATCGGTGATGTTTTATTTATTATAAATTTTCCCTCGTGAGTATCTAAGGACTGATATGACATTAGGTTGCATCACATTTTAGGCCTCTGTCAGCGGTATCCATAGGGATAAGATATAAAACCTATACTGCAATGGGGCCATATGGAACCATAGGGCAAACATAGTCTCTTTTGAACTACGTTTGCTCTATTTCCCAATCATATACGTCTTATGTGCCAGCAGACCATGCTTCCATATACAGCACATCAACTACATACGATAAGGAAATAGCGCAAACATGGTTCTAAAGAGACTATATCTGCCCTATAGATTCCTATGGTCCCACCATGGCATACTTTGAGTTACCTCTTTCAAAGTATCCCAATGGAGAAAGAGAAGGCCAAATATATGATTGCCTCACCCAACATAATCCGCACACCATCAGACACGATAACACAATTGGCGTAACATCACTTGCTTCCTTTATCTGGCCTCTGTATTATTTCTAGGGGTCTACAAAACTGAATGTTTGCCATATGTTTTATAAGGGTGAGTTCACCGGCTTGGATTTGTTGAGAAAATCCGCAAGACTCATCTACACCAGATCAGATTTTGGTGCAGAAACACCAAAGTTAAAAAAAAAAAAAAAAAAAAGAATAAATGGAAACAATTTTTTTATTGAAAGGCTGGTAACTGGTCTGGTCTTTCTCTATGCTTTATACTACAGCTCAATGCATGGTGGGCAGATCATAGTAACAGCAAGGACTGAATAATTAAAAACTACTAAACACCCGTGTTTTACAAGTGATTATATTATTGGCAAACCAATACGGAGGCAACTGAGCCTTAATAAGAAAGGGAGGGGGCTGCATATCTGGCTTACATGTAGGAGAACGAACACTTTTAAATAGCCCACAGATATAAAATGTTGATATCCACATTTCACAAAGCAGTATGGCTAGAATTACCTGGTATACAGCGCCCTCATCGTCACTAATATCGAAGATTATAGCTCGAGAACCCCGCTCCCCTGCAAGCCGAACCTGAAATAAGAGCCATGAGATTACTGGAGGGCAGATACCATAGTACAAAGAAAAACAAAAGGTGTTGGAGGGAAAGGAGGGTGAGGAGTCAGAGCGGAGCGGCACACTTTCAGGTATCATATTCTAAAAGAAAATCTGCTAGGGAACCTTACCTAAGCCTGCGCTAGGTGTATAATATTTCATTGCGCAAATCCCTATACACATCATTTCTTTCACGGAGCATTCAGTATCTAAGCAGATTGAAGGCAAGCATTTTGTGAGCGGAGCCATTGTTCATGAATATCTATGCTTTAGGAACTAGTACTTATACTTCAACTATGTCACTTGTTCCAAGAGGAAAAAAAAATAAAATACTTCTTCACCCAACATAATGCGCACACTATAAGACACGATAACACAATTGGCGTAACATCACTTGCTTCCTTTATCTGGCCTCTGTATTATTTCTAGGGGTCTACAAAACTGAATGTTTGCCATATGTTTTATAAGGGTGAGTTCACCGGCTTGGATTTGTTGAGAACCAGAAGACATTACCGCAAGATTATCTAAAAACCAGATAAAATTTTGGTGCAGAAACACCAAAGTAAAAAAAAAAAAAAAAAAAGAATAAATGTAAAAAACATTTTTTTGAAAGGCTGGTAACTGATTTTATTTTTACATTTTAAATGATTCATCTGCAGAAATTGTCATAGAATCAAAAAATGTAATAAAAAAAAACCAAGATTGGGGATTTTACTTAGGTCTTGGAAATCCCATCAATGGAAAAAAAAATAATTTATGAAGCTGTGTAACTGATTTTATTTTTTACATTTTAAATGATTCATCTGCAGAAATTGTCATAGAATCAAAAAATGTAATAAAAAAAAACCAAGATTGGGGATTTTACTTTAGATGTGGAATTCCGCATCAATAGAAAAAATCCTCAACAAATCCAATCAAATAAAAAAAAAAAAAGAAGATCAAGTTTAGAACAATAACAGATGGATTGTGAATTTTATTGTAGATTTTGACTTCTGCGTCAATGGAGAAAATCCTCGAGCCATACTTTACAGAAATTGTTATCCAATAGGTTAATTTCCAGGCGGATAAGATTGCTACAGAAGTTGGCTGTGGATTTTTCCCTGAAAATCCATAGGCAAAATCCGCATCTAATCCATCCCATCCCTAAACAGCGTAACTAGCCTTGATCCAGTGATTTTTGAAATATTTCTGATGTCCAGCTCCAAATGTTTTCTCAGGTTAATCTCTTCTACATCCCAGGCATAATAATACAGGCGTTTACTTGCAAAGTGCAGGCAATTAATTGAAGTTAACGAAGCTAAATGTCCATCTGTGTGCAGTATAGAGAAATACATTAGTCTGCAGATGACAGGGGATTACAGATGGTTTTTCACTACTACCACCCCCTCTGCATTCCACAGGTTCAGGTGCACGGTCAGAGGTCAGCCGGCAGCTGTTTGATCTAAAGAAGGATGAAAAAGCACCCAGGGAGACAGAGCCGTGGAAGCCATCATTACCCAGGGCATGGTGCTACCAATTCCTCATGGCTGTGTTATTACTACATGCGACAGCTCCTATAATATTCAGATTTTGCTATTAATATTCAAAGGAAATCAATTAAAGCTGCTCTGATGACAACAGAACTAAAATAAAAGCTTATTTAGTGAGTGTCTGCTAATATAATGATAAATCTATCTCAAGGACGGTCTTACAAATGAAAAATATATCCATGTATTTAAGTAATAATCTAGTAAGTAATGGGCAGTCTGATAGTTCCCTGGCATTGGCTAGTGATCACAACATAGGTGAGACATGATGGGTGGTAACATAATGAGCACTGCCAGAGGTGTCTGATGTGGCTTTGGGTAGGTTCACACGGCATTTTTGGATACGATTTCGGGTCCGTGTTGGATCCGAAAATTGCATCCAAAGAAGTAGCGTCAATCGGATCCGACATGGATCCAACATACAGCTGCGTGTTTGGATGCGTGTTGGATGCAGCAGGATCGCACCCTATATTTTATTATAGGGCTCCTTTTCCGTCTTTCGGACCAAGAATTGACACGTCAATTCTTGGAACGGATCCGTAACCACGCATCGGTGATCACTCATGTGAATGCCGATACGTATTTTACATTGCGAGCAGTGTAAAATCACACTGTTCATTGTTAGATGCGTATTTGGGTCCTTCTAGACGGACCCAAAAGCGTATGTTCACACGGACCCAAAATGCTGTGTGAACATACCCTTATACTTCTTCAGTGCAGTTGAATATTCAGCCAGTTCAAGCATACATGTTTATGGGGAATTAGAAACACATAAAAGACTAACTCCAGCAACATAGATAAGGCTGGGCCTAATAGCAAGTAAAAGTCGCCCACTAATGTTAGCCAACAGACAAATCCTCAATTACATATAATCACAAAGGAATAGGAGAAATATATCCATTACAAATACAAAATTTTTATTCATGTTTAAAATATACATATAGAAGCATAAGAATGATCCAAACCAAAATTACAGGCACAGATACCATATATGTAAAAGTAATAATTCACCAATGTCTAGGTATACAGTACAGTGCAGCTGGTTAGGGTATATCAGGATATAAATAAGTGCTAACAAGTCACACTGGACACTATTAAGACAGATATCTTATATGTATAAACTACTTGCTATTACCCCTAATACTGCACTTTATAAGGTCCAGTGTGATTTGAGTTAGCACTGATATAGACATTGGGTGAATTATTACTCTTTACATACATATTATTTGTGCCTGTAATGTTTGTTTGACTCATTTTTATGCTTCTATGTGTATATTTAAACATGAATAAAGATTTTGTATTTTTAGTGGATATATTGCTCCTATACATGTGATTATATGTTTAAGGGGAAGTCAGCGAGATGTATGGTCACCCCAACAATTGTTCTCAGGACCTATGTGCCATCAATCCAAACAGGTTTTTGTATTAAAAGGACAGGTGGAATACATTTATAGAAAGCTATGGATGGACTGTGTCTATAGACCATGTGTCAAGCTCAAGGTGCATTGGACAAAATCCATGGCACAGCTCTGACAGCCCTACCAAGAAATCCAGCGACCCTCCAAGGCCTAACAAAAACCCTCTAAAGGCTACCATAATTCTGATGTGGTCCTCAGTGAAAAGAAGTTTGACCCCCCTGCTGTAGACCAGGGAGATCTTGGTGACAGGGTTTTATATAAGTAATCTTATGGTCTGAGCTCTACTTACTTATGGATTCTGTTGAGGAAACATATATAACCTCCACACCCACTAAGCATTTACTCATCTATGTGGTCATAAAAGGTACTACTCCACCTTGATAGGGACAGGCATGATGGGGGGGGGTTGTAGGTGTATGGTCACCACACATTGTTCTCAGGACCCAGGTGCTATCCACCCACACAGGGTTTCAGTACGAACAGGGATAAGGCCACATTCGCTTCACGTTCTGCGGCATCGGTGAGGGTACTGTGAAAAGAGATATCCAACGAACACTACTGCAAAGGAGACAACAGGGAAAACAGTCTCTTTTAGGACTAAGTTTGCTCTGTCGCATGATTGTATGTGTTTTATATATGAATAGTGCATGGCGACCTTGAGAACAGGGTTTTACATCAGTCAAGTATTCATCCGAGCTCTGCCTACATCATGGAACCCTTGATGGTCTCTGTCGGGGAATACATATCTAACACGCAGACCCACTAAGCAGTCCTTCATCGATGTGGTCATATAAGTAGTACTATACCTTGCTTGCCAGGGATAGGCATGGTTGTGGGGAACGTTCTGGGCTCTCCAGTTTCACAATGGAAATAAATCCAGGTTTTGGTGGGTCATCATCACTGGCATTGCAAAGAGACAGCGGGTGAAACTAAAGAGAGAAATGGACACGGGTAAGGCCATGTAATCATTTACAAGACTACACAAATCACAGCAAGACTGAATCATATATCTATAAAAAGTCAAGAACATGCACCACCGGTGACAACAGTAGCTCTTGGGGCTTCTGGGCAAATCCAGAGTGGTCACCCAGACAGAAAAGTCTAGAGCTGTATATTCCCATATCCTTACAGCAATTCTGTTCTTGGCTGCCGTACGACCCCAATGCTGGGTGGTTGGTAAGAAATGTATGTTTGTTTTCTTGGGTACATGTGCTCACAATGGGGACCAAGAGGAGGGGGTGAACAGCAGAGGATCTGTTCACCTTTCTCAGTGATCTTTTATGTGACACAAAAGAATGAATTTGTAAGTGATGGACAATCAATCTTCTTCTAAAGCAATGGTCTCCAATCTGCAGCTCTCCAGCTGTTGCAAAACTGCAATTCCCAGTATGCTTTGACAGCCTGGGGCCCAACATGGCATTCTGGGAGTTGAAGTTCTGCAGCAGCAGAAGAGCCACAGGCTAGAGAATAGTGTTATAGAAACGTACAACTTTTGTGGTTGTCCACTTGAAAAAAAAATTATTTAAATGCAGCCAAAGTAGGCAAAAAAAAATTATACTTACCTACCTGTCTCCCGTTGGCGCTGCACTGGAGCTCCATGGCCATCCGTTCCTCTTCCGATTCTCACGCAGGAGAGGCTTGTGCTCCATTCATTTACAATAGAGCACAAGCCTCCCCTGAGGAACAAGGACCCAGAGGTGAAGAAGATCAGATCACCGGGGAGCTTTAGAGCAGAATCGGTGAGGAACAGGTAGTAATTAGAATGGTTTCCCTGTCCTCCCCTCCATCCGGCGCAATTTTAATAGATTTTTATTTAGATTTTTTTCAGATTGTAATCTAAAAATACATAGGGTCTTCCGAGTTACATGGAAGGAAAAAGAACATCTTACAATTTACTCATTTTATGATATGTCCACACAACAAATTTCAAAATACGGTACTCAGATTCTGAATTCTAAATCTAGATCATCTGACGCGGTTTTCAATGTGGATTTTAGGTCTTTTTTTCCCGCCGGATTTACAGTCAGAAAAAGGAGTCCCATTCATCCATATGGGGCTTTGGACACGGATCGACAGAAATATTTGGGATGAGCTTTTTGATTTGATATAAAGCGGATTATTGAACATATTTGGCTATACCTATACGGCATAGCTTTACCTTCGGAACACTGTGCTGCATAGACAGCAATAAAAAATCCGTGCTGTAGTCTATACAGCATGGATTTTTTTAGCGTCAGGTTTTAAATCCGGCAGAACATGCAACATATTGTATATTCCACAGGATTCTGCGCGGATTTGTATGGGATCGACGGCAAATCTGAAAACTGACCATGGCTTTTGCGCAAATCTGCAATCTTGCCGTGTAGATTTAGCCTTACAAGTTTTTTGAAAAAAGCATCAGTTATGAAATCTGACCTCTAGAAAAAAAAGTCAATTGAGGTCTTTGGGGTTGATTTACAGTCAAATTTTTACATTTTTTAAAACCCATGTAAATCTGACTGTAAATCCATAGCAGTTTTGGTTGAACCCGCAACCAGAAATCTGCACCAACTGGTGCAGATTTTGCTGCAGATTGCTCTACATTGATATCAATAGTTTCTTCCACTGAAATCAGTGTGGTTAACGTGCAGTAAAAGCCATGATAATTCCGTAGCTGAATCTGCACCTATTCTATGACAAAAATCTGTACCAATTGGGATGAATTTTTGGGTATTGATAAAGCTGGGGATTTTCTGGAGAAAAAATCTGTAGCATATCTGCCCCATGTGAACATACGCCAAGATTCATTTTTCCCCCCAAATTACGCATCACGATTACACAATTAAGTTATAGTGCCCACATTCAAAAGAGGTAGCCATCTTGTCAGATGGATACACAAGAGACGGCTGCCTAATGTATTTCTGCCTTTTCAATAATGATCCGTGCTTTTAAATAACATCGGTCACAAGTTGTAGGTATCTAGAAGATGCTCTAAAGGAGTGACGGTAGCAACTCCAGCTTAAAGGGGTTTTTTCATTACTTTTAATAATAATAACACCCTTTATTTATACAGTGCCAACATATTCTGCAGCACTTTACAATTTAAAGGGTAAACATACAGACATTACACATTAAAAAGTACTTACAGATGAGACACAAGGTGTGAGGGCCCTGCTCGCGAGACCTTACAATCTATTAGGGTGTATGGCTGAGACGAAGGGTGAGAAGTGCTAAGTTTACAGTGGTCCAGCCATGTGACATAAATATGGGGTGGTTTATATAGAAATCGGATAAACCTGCCACCCATCTATATACATATTACTCCCTTACTCTGTCCTACTGTCCTGAAAAATCGACTCTTAATCAAACATAAAAGTCATCATTAGTTGGTAGCACATCTCCTCACATAAACCGTGAATGTGATGTCGACAAATAATGTTTGTCTATGAGGAGTTGGGTTTGAACAAGCTCAAGTACATGAGTGCCAATCGACTTCCTACAATTAGTGCTTGTTACGGGTAATTTATCGGATTATGTGGAAGACCCCCAGTCACACCCCCAACTTATCGTTCCAGCCTTCGCTCAGTAATGTAACCTTTGGGGGAGTTTACACAACGGGTTTGGAAGAAGATTCTGGGCGCTGAAAATCAGCGTTCATACCAGTTGTACAGTGCAGGGGTCTTCAAACTGCGGTCCTCCAGCTGTTGGGAAACTACAACTCCCATCATCTCCACTGTTATAGATTATATAAATGCATGATAGGAGTTGTAGTTTCCCAACAGCTGGAGGACCGCAGTTTGAAGACCCCTGATACAGTGCTTTACACCGTACCCAATGTAAAATCAGCGTCGTCATTCAGATGGCCGCCCCGAAAAATAATTAACACGTCAATTCTTTGGCGTGGGTGACGTGCCAATAATAACGTGTCCAGAGCAGAAATCCGCCTCAGGCAGTCCAGGTCATTTCCTAGCCATGTGAACTCCCCCTTGCTATAGGGGTACTGTGGTTAGTGGTTAGCAGTGTTGCATTGCAGCACTGGGGTTCTGGGTCTAAATCCCACCAAGGACAACATCTGCAAGGAGTCTGTATGTTCTCCCCATATTTGCCTGAGTTTCCACCTACGGCTAGGTTAATCTGGAATTTAGACTGTGAGCCCCAATGGAGACAGGAACCAATGTGAATAATGACAATCTCTGTACAGAGCTGTGGAATATAACAGCGCTATATAAATGAATAAAATAATAATCAGAGCGGCTACCATAGAGATGGTGACCTGTGTTGAGGTCCTAAGATCATCAGAGGAGGTGCGGGTGGAATAAAATTTGGTCAGGGTTGGCGTTAGTGTCACACTTGAACACTGTTCTCAATGTTTTTCAGCTAAAGGGTTAGTTGGTTTGCTTGCCATATATTAAGAAAAAAAAAAAAAAAAGCTTGAATGTATCTGATAAGCAGTTTTAGGAAAAAAATTTGTAGGTTCCTACTCTGTTAAACAATATCCATACCCCCGAGAGCTCAGTAGGGAGGGGAAAAAAAGTGACAGTGAAATGAGATAGGTGGGCAAACAAGGCGAGAGTGCAAGGTAAATGTTTGCAGATAGATGAACAATATCAGGTATCTAGGTTGAGGGGCTCCGTGGAGGAAATGAAGGAGATAGAATGAGATAGGAATGTCCCCAGACGTTCTAAACATGGAGAACCTGCTTATGAGAATATAATAATTGTGCTTCTGGCTCCAGTGCTCGCTCCAATCCAGCCGCAAGGAATGTCTGTGTACTCAGAGAAGGAGAACAATATTTAGTCTGAAGATAGGAGGACACAGATGCACAGATAAACATACCATCTTCCCAGCGGGCCAGACAAACAACAAAGTCCTCTCTCTTTATATAGTATGAAGGAAAACACACCAAGTACACACATACCAGCCCTATTTTGTAATTCAAATTAGTCCAAGAATTAGGACACACTCCGATCTACAGTATGCCACCTATAGAGCGCCCCATGTAGCACATACAGAGCTCGAAACTTTTCTGAAATATTTCCATCCTGAAAGCAGGGATCTAGATCAAATCTATCAGAATTCAGAGCTCCAGACTAAATACAGGGGGAATTCACAGCCCAAAATTCATTCACAGATAAGGATACACACACGTTACCATGTTACCTATCCATACAACTTAGGGCACACCAGCTTGGCCAATTTTAGGGGAAGGCAAACTGACCAACTGCCTAGGGCTTCAGTTTTATAGGGGCTAGTGAAGAATGGAGCCACGGGAACAAACAAAGAACTTTGCAATGTACGGTGATATTAGTAGGGGATCGAATTGCAGAATTCTGTATGAAAATGATTATGTAGGAACTAAATAAAAGCAAGTGCTCTGTGAGCAAAGGGGTTGTCGTAAAATAGCCCCCACTGATGGAGAATGGGGATCCCATGTCCTGCTTTTTAATGGTGTGCTGGTGGATTGCTTATGGGGCAATCACCATCAGTTCCATAAAGATTAAATGAAGCCACAGAGTGCTTATCCAATTGCTGCTTTTAAGATTGGTGGTCCTAGTGTTCAGGTCCTAGCGATCAAGACATCTGCCGTATTTGTACAACATGGCGGCATGGCAGCAGCATGTGGGGACTATACAAAAACAAACTCTATGAATCAAAATAAGGGGGCCGAATTTTAAAAGTGGTGTGGGACTGCTTGGCCCAAACACTGAGTCCCATAAAGATTAAAGGATCACAATCAGCTGCTTTTATGAAAGGGCCCATGGGTTTCACCTTAGCGCAGAATTTATATTTGTACTACGTTGGCGGTTGGCACATTATGTTGGTGACTAGTACAAAAAGTGCCTATTTCGCAAAACAGTTGTCCCGAAATAGACACTTATCCACACGATAAACTCACTATGATCAAGATAATGGGGGCCCTGAATTTTAATAGTGGTGTGGTGGACTGCTTAGGCAGCAATCACTGAGTCCCATAAAGATTAAATGGAGTCACAATCAGCTGCTTTTATGAAAGGTCCCAGTGGTTGCACCTTAGCGATCAGACATATATTTGTACTACGTGGCGGTATGGCAGCATTATGTGGGGACTATACAAAGTAGCATTATGCGGGCAAAGTGGTTGTTCCAAGATAGACCCATACCGATCAAGAGCATAGGGGTCCTGTGTCCTGCGGTGGTGGTGAATGAATGGTGGTGAATTGCTTATGCGCAATCACTGTTGGTCCCACAAAGATTAAATGGAACAGCAGAGCGCTTGTTCAGTTGCTGCGATAGGTGTTGGTCCCAGAGGTCAGACCCCTTGCAATCACACATTTATGGTACTGCAAGGTTGTAGGACAACATTAAAATTATGAAAAATCTGATTTACAGCTGTTAAGGTGGACTACTTTGCAATTCACTCAGGACCCACTTCTTAAACAATGAACCCTAAATACAGAAAGGTCTAAGAGACATCATATAATGCAACCAAAATTCAGCAGCTTGGCATGTAATCGACTGTTACAATACACATAATCTACCATAGGACGTGAATGGATGCATATAGCGAATTGTAGTGGTCGGCTTCTTCCTTGAAGGTTATTGTAATGTTTGTGGCCTCATTCTCCAAGTACTTAGGCTGAATAATAATTTTCTCAGATCTTAAAGGGAATGTGTCATCAAAAAATTAGTCATTGTTTAAGTCTCATTTTTATGTTAAACATTTTTTAGGAATTTTTGGTTGTCCTTTTTCATTTTTTATATTACTTTCAATATTTTTTAATAATTCTTAAGTCTTGCAGTTTTCACTTTGGCCACTATGCCTTGTTTGCAATGCTTTAACAGCAGTCCGAGAGATGCTTTACAGTAGCTTCATGCACCTAGGAGACTTAAGACTGACTCAGTCCTATTCACTCCTATAGGAGAGTTTTCTAGGCATGCTCTGTAACCTGAGAAGAAATCAGTGTGCAGGGAGGTTAAAGGGTGAACTGTGACTATCTCCTCTTGTGACTGGTGGATCTAGTCACACTGGTGTCTCCTTTCAGTTTGACCCTCTTTGTGCTGATAATGAGCAGATTACTGAGAATCTTTCTGTACAGAACAGGAAGTGTCAGACTACTATTAGGCCTAGTGGCCAAAGTGAAAACTGCAGGACTTAAGAATTATTAAAAAATATTGAAAGTGAAATGGAAAATTTAAAAAAATAACCAAAAATTCTTAAAAATGTTTTCAACATAAAAATGTGAGTTAAACAACAAGTAATTTTGATGACACATTCCCATTAAGGAGCACAAAGTAAGAAATTCCTGCTCATTGCCTCACAGTGCCACCCATGTATATGACCACCTTCATCATGTTATCATTATCTGAACACAAGGAGAAAAAAAAAACGAAAAAAAAAAAAAAATATGAAAAAAAAACCAAAAAACCTGTCCCAAAAATTAGCTGTAAAATTAGTAAGTTTTCCAAAAATTTCAGGTTAGGAAATTCAGGAAACAATTATTTTTAAAAAAAAAAAAGTAGTGAGTAAATTTTGATTTGGAAAAAACCTCCCCAAAGGGATTTTTTAACCCTTAGATGGGGAAAAAAATTTCAGTTTTACCAAGACCGGGCTGATTCTTCCCGTCTGACAACAAGATTTTCCCAAATTAACAAAAGTTTTGAAAAACCCCCCCCCCCCCCCCCCCCCCATAAATACTTTTTCCCCTTTTTTTTTTTTTTTAAATTTTTGGGTTTATGGAAAAAAACAAAAGGAAGACTTTTTTAAGGAATTTTTTTTTTTTTAAAAAAGGGTTTTTGGTTCTCTTGGGGGCCCCCCAATTTTTTGAACTTTTGTTGGTTTTTGGTTTTTTCCTAAAATAGGACAGAAAAAATACTGTAAAATTCAGGATCATCTGCTGCAACCCCAGAAAAGTCTATAAAGTCAGGTTCGCGCGCCGAACTTTTAACCCTGGAAAATTCCAAAGCTGTAATTAAATTTTGTGATTTATTAGTGGGGATTTTGGGCCCTTTTAAGTGAATGGCCATCGGAATGCACAAGGATTTTAACGAGGAAACCAATGCGTTTTCAAAGGGTTTAAATTTTTTATTAAAAATTCATTGTTGTTAACATAGGGTGAAATTTATAGTGGAAAAAATGCCATGCTTTATGTAAATAGCAAAACGTTCTTTCCAAATGCAAAATTAAATCTAAATTTTGTACGGCAAACCTCATTGTCCGTTGACAATTCACAAGCCTTGATGTCCTGACGACCAAATTACCTTGCTACGGAAAACAAAGCAGATGATGCAACCAGCAAATCACACAAAATTGCTTTCTATGATAAAATCAGGCTATGGAGGCCTCTATAACCTATCTTTTTTTTTTATATCAAGAAATTTTATTAGGTTTTTTTGTTAAAAAATTTCATAACCCAAAAACACAAATAAAAAGCCCCCAAAAGTAAAAATAAAAAAAAATATCTTGGGGGGTAATACAAAAATTGCCCTGCGGGTATACTAAATGTTATTTCCGATTTCAAATAAAAATTAAAGTTTGAATGTATAAACATAACAAAAGCTGCCCCCAAAATAGAGAATAGGTTTAAAAAACCCAAGGAAAGAAGTTATGGGGTTTTTTTGATTTAGGCCCCAAAGGCAAAGGAACCTTGTAGAATTTTCGGGGAAAATAACCCAAAAAACACCCTTTAGGGGAGTGTGGCTTTTGTCTAATTCCCGGGGGGGGGAACCCGCCTTGTCTATTCGCAACCCCTTTCCCGAAACCCCCGCCCCAAAACCCCTTTTCCCGTACCAAAGGGGGTTTGGGGTCTATGAAAAGGCCCCCCTTTTCAGAGATAAACTCAGTATCAGAGGGGAAAGGCCTCTAAAAAAGCTTCCCGGCGTTAAAAAATTTCCTGTCTGGGGTTTTTTTTTTATCTAGGACATGAAACCCTTTTCCCAAAAGCATGCTTCTTCATGTCTGAATTTCTGTGTTTAGGGGCGGAGTCGCAATCCAACACGAGCTATAGGGACCGTTTAGCGCAAGCATGGTAACATGCATATTTTATTTCACTGGGAAACCTGTAAGTTAGTACCTAAATTTGAAAAAAAAGAAATTTTGGGATTTTGGGGAAACGGGGTGGGAAATTTTGAGTTTAGCTAAAGTAAGTTTAGGACCAAAAAACCCTCTCACCATCGGCAAAAACCAAAATAAGCCATCCATTTAATTTGAAAATGGAGTTAAAGCTTAGGGCGGGCATTTAAAAACGTTCGGGAAAAAAGGGTGGGGGGAGATTTTAAACCCAAAATTTAGCTCTAGGGACATACGGAAATATGTGGCCCTCTCCAAGTTTTCGTCCAAAACCATTTTTTCTAAACCCTAACCCAAAGCCCCCAAAACCCCCCGGTTTAGGGGCAAAATAAATTGTCGGGAAAAGGGCCGCTCCCCCCCCCGGAAAAACTGAAAACCGCCTTTTTCTTCACCCTTTGGGGGCGGGCAAAGGGGGAAAGTACCGGGGGAAAAGGGGAGGGGGGGGGAACTAGGGTTTCCCCCAAAATTTTCTCTAAAAACCAAATTTTAAAAAAAAAGTTATGCCCGTTGAAAAATAAAAATAGATTTTTAAAAGGGGGGTTTTGGGCCAAAAGTTTCTAAGGGTTGACAGGGGATCCTCCAAAAGGGGGTTTTTAAATCTCTTTTCTAAATATGGGTCATCAAAAAAAAGTAAACCCCTTTGTGAGATCAAACAGCCTTCCTTACATGTTTTTGGGTTTCCTACATTTTTAACTTTAGACAGGACCAGGAGTGACAGGAGCCGTTTTGGGGCCCCCCGCTTTTTTGTTTGGGTTTAAAATTTCTTATCTGGTGGCGGGGGAAAATAAGGCTTTGAAGGGACGGGGGAAAAAAGTTTTTGTACTTTTGTTTTAGAAAATCCCGGTTTGAATGTATTTCCTTTTAGTAAAACCATTTGCAACGCCCCCTACTCCTGCTTTTTTCCCCAGCCCACCTTCCTCTCTCCTTGCAGGGGTTCCTAAAGGAATGAAAGAAAGGTTTGCCTCTGACTTATTTCTTCCCCCAGCAAAAATAAGGAGAAAAATAAAATGCTATAGCTTGTGCACAATCAGTTCTGTTTTGGGATTAGCAAAAAAAAATTTTCCTAAAGTTTCGGGAACGTCCCATGGGAGGGGGGAGTGATGACATCAAAAGGGGAAGGGTATTTGGGTTTTTTTTTTAAACAAAACACAACCCCCCTTTTTCAGGCATCAAAGGGGGGAGATCAGCCTTTAGGAAAAAAAGTCACTTCTTGGCAAAACCCCCTTTAAACCTCCTTTCCCCTTAACAAATAAACCCTTCATAGACCATAGAGAACATTGTTGCAGAATATGTAGAACATACACATTTCAGGCTATCTGCCAAACTTGGACGATGTAAAACTAAAAGTTTTATTTAAAAAAATAAATAAAAAAAAAGGGCATTTAGGGGGCTCTCTCTGACTGCTGACCATCACAGAGGTATATGGGAGTAGGCTTGGAATTGTCTTTCCTTGGGCACTATATAGACTCCACTATAGTTAATGGCTCAGATGGTCCTCTTGACTTTCAGTTTGTATGTTATTAAAAAGGTTTCTTTCTTGATATGAACAAATTAATATAATACAGGTCCTCTAATATCTCAGTGTTTTCTTAACATCTGTATTTGTCCTTTATCATTTGTTGTTACGTTCTTTCTCAAGCAACAGTGCTCTATAATGTGCGGTTTATTAGTGATGTATTTGTTATCCATTAGAAATAATTTATTTTGGTGAAAATCTGTTTTTGCAACAAAACACAATTTCTCTGAACCCCTTTCCAATCTACAGAATAGTCACAGAAATGTCTGCAAGAAATCTGCTGTGTGAACATGGGGGTCAGATCTACTACATCTGACCTGCAGAATAAAATCTGCACTAGTCGCTGTTAGGGGCCGTTCACACGGCTTATTTCGCCGCGGATTGGCGCCGGATTTGCGCTGCAGTACGGCGCCAATCCGTCGCAGTAATTACGGTAATCCACAGTTCTCATAGAGAACAGTGGATTCCGTCGCTTCCCCCTCGGCAATCCGCCGGCGGGGAAAGTCATTGCACATTATCCAGGCGAATAGGGTGGTAATGCAACTAGGGGCGGCGTGGTCCGCCCCGCCCGCATTCAAGCCGGAATTGCGAGCGCAATTCGGCTCGCAATTACGGCTTGAATAAGCCGTCTGAACACGGCCTTAGGGTATGTTCACACGGCTTATTTCTCCGCGCATTGTGAGTTATATTACGGTAAAGCATAGTTCTCAGATGGGTATGGATTACGCGTCAACCCCCCCTCACGATTGTATGGAGATAAGTGACATGTCAATTGCTAATGAATGTCAATGGGGCCGGTACTGATCAGCGCGACTCCCAAAACACATGGCGTATTGCGGCACATACTGTACGTACCGCAATTATGCTGTGTGAACATACCCTTAGGGTGCGTTCACACGGCAGTGGACAAATATCGGTCGGAAAACCCGTGCAGTGGGGACTGCTGCACGGGTTTTCCATAGAGCACAATTGTGCTCATTTTTGTCCGGTTTTTTAAGCGGTCTGAAAAAATGCAAACCAGCTGAAAAACCGGCAGAAAACCCGTGCAGTGGCGTCATGCCTTTAGGGTCTGTGCACGCAACAAGCATTTCCAGCTGGAAATCTGCATGAATGCGAATCTAAAAAACTGTCATGAACCGACTGTAAAACCATCCCCATAGAATTCTCAATTGGAAATCCGCGTTGTAGTCCACAGGACTTGAATTTGCAAAGGTCGGATTTCTAAAAACGTAATACATGTTCAATCTTCCGCTATATTTCACTCGCAAAACGAGGGAAAATCTGACAAGTATTTTGTTTTTTTTTTGCCGTGTGGACGTAGCATAAGGCTGCATACACCAACGATTAATAGGCTGCATACACCAAGGATTAATTTGCTGTGGATTTGTCTACACAGACTTCAATAAGAGAAGATAAAATCTGCAAATAAACCTATGCTGTGGATTTTGCTTTTTCCCATCAAAGTCCATGTAGAAAAATCTGAGGTAAAATCCCTCATAAAACGGCACCGGACCCGACCCATCTGAACATACCCTAATCTTTCCTTTTCCTAAGTTTTGAAACAATTTTTTTTTTTTTTTTAAAGTTAGGACACTAAGAGTGCTTTCACACGGTGCGGTTTTGGTGCGTTTTTTTGTATGCTTTTGTAGTGTGCATGAGAGAGTAGCAATAATTATATAAATTGTTGCACAAAAAACGCATAAAAAAAAACGCACCAAAATCGCACCGTGTGAAAGCACCCTAACTTTTCAGAGCCACTATTTATAAGTAACCACTAATTCTTCAGTGTGCGACGCCAACAAACAGCTCCCTATTTATATATCAGCATCCTGGTCCTGCTACGTGTGACATGAGGAGAGTGAAGGATACTAGAATTGAATGCAGTCACACCTGAACCTTCAGCTTCTGTATGGGGTTAAGTTTAAAAAAAAAAAAAACGGATCCCAACCACATTAAAATTAATACAAGGTTTATTGTAGAAACCAAGGGTTGTAAATGGAAAAGTGACAGGCGTATCTGTGTGACAGGGCAGGAGCTGAGATTTTGCAGCACTCTGCAGTGACCTGCCTCCCTTGCTCTTTCCATCTTGTATTAACTGTCGGCCCCTTTAGTGCTGTTTGAACTCTTTGCAGAGTAGAGTTAACGATTGCAGGCAGTGTGTGTCTTGGCTGCGAGCCGAAATTCTTACACACCCGTGGCACATTCTCACAGAAGCCAACATGCTGATAAAAGGAGTGAGCTGGGGCAGCCGCAGAAAAGAAGCAAAGGGAGGATTCTTCATCCTGTAAACAAGTGCTAAACCTGGGTTCTAATATTTTACTTCTTGTACAAGACTAAATCTAAAAGATCAAAACATGCCAACAAAATAAAACAGCTAAAAGCTGTAGGCAGATGTAAGGGCCTTATCAAAATAGGGTACACTCACTTCCCGAGGGCTCAATCTGCACTAGTGGAAACGGCCAACATGTGGTCAAAAAACGTGTGGACGTGTTTGTCTAGAGCGGTTTGTGTAACTGATTGTTTGTATTGCAAAAACTACTTTTACCTGAAAAATCAGTGGCGTTTAACAAAAGACCCTATGGCTCCATGATTTCACAGGTAAAGATCAGAACTGCCCAACCACTAGCAATATTCTATGTGTGACCGTATCCTGATGAGACTTCTAAAAGTATAAGGCTAGGTCTACACAGCAAACGTTAAAATGTCATCCAAAATGCAACGGCATTTCAACATCGCTGTACCGTGGTTTTTGGCACAGGTCTGCGCTAACAACTGCGCCCGGTTTTCGGATTTCCTGCCAACCTAGTACATTGACTGTACAGGAATCTGCCGGAAGACAGAACATGTTTTATCTTCCGGCAGATAGTTGGCGGTTTAGGAATCCCACAGTAGAAAATCCGTGCTGTAGTCTACTTTTTCTACGGAGGTCTATGGGCACAGGATTACGGTCGGATTTTTGGGGATTCTAAATCCACTTTAAATACTGTATATAGTTGGATTTTTAAGGGGTTTTCCAACCTCGTGAAATTATACCGCCCTTTGCTTGGTGGCGGCCCAGGTAAGTGTAAGCATGGGAGCAGCAGAAGATTGGGAAAAGGGAAGTCTAACTTCATTTATTTTATACCATTGTTAGGGTACGTTCAAACGGGCTAATTCCGTGCGGATTCCGTCACAAAACAGGTTATAGAATTACTATAAAACACTTCTAGCTCATTTCCATTGACTCCTATGTAATATCTGTGTTGTTCACATGATGCTATTTTTCGTCGCACATTTTCAGCGCCGTTTTGGGGAGTAAAATGCCCATAGGAAACAATGGAGAGCTCTGAAACAGCGTCCAAAATGCCTCACACAAAGTGAGTTATGTTTTTGATGCATTTTTGGACATGGATCTGTGCACAACAACTGCTCTGGCAAAAAATTTGTACGCCCATTTCAGAAACAACGTGGAAAAACCTCATCACATCCTCATCAAAAAATCACCTCATAATTTGTAGTTTAAGATGAGTATTTAACACTGATTTTGGGTCTAAAAATAAGTTTTCAAATCACCCGTGTGTACATACCCATAGCTTACCACATTTATGGGGCTACAAGCTTTAAAGGCGTCTTCACACAATGAACCTCATTTATCAGAACTAACAGTAATATGGTTTTTGGTGCTCCTAGAACCAGAGCTAGGCTTTCATTCATTGTCAGCTTGGAATGGAGATCCAGTCACGCTTGCATACAACTCTTCGTTCTGTTCTAGGTGAGTTCTAAGTATAGCTGAGCACACTGTTCAGTGCTTCGGTCTCTTCATTGCATTTTTGGGTCCGATTTTGAATCCGAAAATCGGATCCAAAAACGCTGCAGCAATCGGATCCAAAACAGATCCAACACCTTTCCAACACACATCTGAGTGTTCGGGTGTGTGGTGGATGCAGCAGGATCGCACCCTATGGTTCAGAATAGGGCTCCTGCTGCTCTTTCGGACCAAGAATTGACATGTCAATTCTTGGAATGAATCCGAAAGACGAGTGAGACACGCATCGACGATCACTCATGTGAACTGTAGTGGATGGGAAACACAGGTTATATATATGTGATCCTTTGTGTCTCCATTTTAATGTATTAGTTAGTGTATACCTCACATATACATATAATATATATATATATATAAATATAGTAGGCACATACCTATGTAATACAGCATGTAAAAGCTGTCTGTATATTTCGTCACTAATATGTTAACAAAATGGCCGCCTGTAATAGTTTGTAGAGATCGTCGTGTAATCCAAGATGGCACCTCTTCAGAAGTTACACCCTGTGTCCAAACATTCCTGAGCTGTGAGGAAGGGTCTGTAGAAAAGGACGTGCCAATAGACCCTTACAGCCAGGTACATGTGATGCTTATCTACTAATTTGCAAAAGTATAAAAAGCCACCATTTTGTGAATAAAGCAGAAAGCACTTTCACATCAACAGGGCATGTTGTGATTTGTTTTCTCAGTGCACCCTTTGTTATTTTTAAGCTAATTTGGACCCCCACAAGGACAGAATAGCCCCTTTAAGGCTATTTCCATATCAGAACGATGCGTGTTTCTAATAAAAGGCCATGTAAAATCCCACTACTATTCATTAGATACGTGTTTGGGGTCCGACAGACGGATCCAAACACGTATCAAAAATCGTATGTTACACAAAGTAAGCATGCTGTGTGAACATATCCATAGCCAACACTTTCCGGGGCCCATTACCGAAATAAGTGCGGTCCCAGAGGAGGGAGTCGCAACTAAGGGCCCTTTTAATGCTTTCCGTTTGCAAAGATTAGGGTGGGAAACCAACACTTTAAAAAAAAAAAAAAACGTTTTAAAAACACCAAAAAAAAACAAAAAAAAAAATTTTGGGGTTTTTTTTCACAAAAATGATATGTATGAATCCAACCTAATAAGTACAAGTACATATGAGTGATAAAAGCAAAGCTTGGCAGAAACTACCAGCAATGCCACAGAGCTTTTCTGATGCAGGGATTAAACATGTTTTGGATGCCTATGAAACGTGCTGGTTTGAAGCAGAGCAACTGAAAGAGCCCCTTTATGCCTTATACAATAGGAAATCTGTAGGGGACTCTTTTCCCAAAGTTTTGTTCTTTTTTTAAAGGGAATTTAACCCCTTTTTTTATAAAGAAGCAAATCCCATTGCTGGGGTCCATTTCTCTAACCCCGGCGCCGGGATTGTGCCCATGGAAGGTCACAGCCAGCCACACACAACAGTATGGAACAACGCATAATACTGACATATACAGGAGTAAATGAGGCCAATGAACACTGCGGCAGATTTACAAGGCAAATGTCTGGCTAAAATTTGGGCGGCAAAAAAAACAGCTTTTTTTTCCGCCACTTTTAAACTAGTTTTGAAAAGTTTTCAGAACGTTTTTGGGTGCTCGTACAAAAAGGGGTGTGACCTCATAAAAGGGGTGTGATGTCGCGTGAGGGGGCGTGGCTTAAATGCAACACTTTTTTGGACGCATTTTCGGCGTAAAAGAACCCAAAATTTTAATTTTTGTAAAAAATTAACATTCTAACCTTTGCGCCAAAATTTATCAACACTGTAAATAAATGTCCGCTTTGAAAACACGGGTCCAGTCTAATTTTACGCTGTCAAAAAATTAAACATTTTTTTGGGATATATTTTCCCCGTTTTGGGCCTAAAATTGATAAATTTGGGCCCATGCATACACTTGAAGTATATGCCTTTTGCTTTCCTATGTACATTTCAAAAGATAGCATAAAAGTAGCCTAAAATAATACTGCAAGAGGAACACAAAATTACTGTTGCTATTCTCTCTCTTCTGAAAACAGTTTTGCGAATTTTCACATTGGGGGGGATACTCTCCAAATTTTTAATGCAAAAAAAAAATTGCTTTTTTTGCTTAAACCTGCATCCAAAACCCCGCACTATTTGGGTTAGAGGTTTTTTTCCAAATTTTACAAGGATTTTGCGCAGTTTTTGGTCACAAAATTTTTCTACTTTGACTTAAAAAAGGGAAAAAAACAGGGAAAAAATTTCCCAAATCGAATCTTCAGTCAAATCTGCAATAGATCCACAGCAAAATCCACAATAACTTAATTGCAAAATCTATAACATTTTTGAGTTGGGATTTAAGCAAAATAAAGCTGTGGGCTTTTTTTGTAAAAATCTGAAGCCCTATGCACCCTGTTAAGGGGGTGTTCACAAACTGTTTCAAATGGGGTGGGTTTGGGTCCGTTTTTCCCCCACCCAAATAGACCCAAACAAGCATCAAAAATGTCATGTGAAAGTAAAACAAGCCCTCGTAGTTCAGACCTGAACGCTGAGTGTGTTTTTAAAAACCCTTTTTTCTGATTCGTCTTTTCCCGGGTCCCTTTTAAATAATTGACTGTCAATTCTTGATCCGTTTTTTTCCCGAAGACGCCCCCATTTTAAAAAAATAAGAGTGGGGTTTTCCCGCTAAAACAAAAAGGACCGTTTTAAAACGGGGTTAATTTCAGGGACGGATTGCAACGGATCCCCAACAAAAATGAAAATTTGAAAGGGCTTGGGTTTTTTTTTTCTTTCTTTTCTCCAAAGCAGGAAATGTTCTCCAGTGGCTGAGCATTACCCAATAATTTTATGGCATCGAAACCAGACGTTCAATATAATTTCAGAAAAACTAAATGTAAATGCAACTATTTAAAAGCACAGGTGTCAAACTTTTCCTTTCCCCCAGCTTTGGGAAACTAAAAAACCCCCCATCAAGCCCCTGTTTTAAAAATTATTCAAATGCATGATGGGGGTTGTAGTTTTCCCCCCCCCGGAGGGCCGCAGTTTTTTAACCCCCTGATTTAAAGGAAGCAACAGCAGGCCACAAACTTTAAATAAGATTCCGGATTTTGAGCAAGTTGTCACTAAACAGTTGTCGGTGTCTGGCATCTTATTAAACTCCATGACTAGAATCCAGACAGGTCAGTGAAACCTGGCATCAAAGAACTAGCTAATAACATGCCCACATTATATGGCCTTCTTAGGGAAATGATAGGCTACATTCTCAGGAATATTCTGTCATTGAACAAAGAATATTTTCAGAGTGGTAAAGCTCGTGTATCAGCTTCAGGGATCTGCATACATAGCGATTCCATAATATATTTCCATATGTCTCTATATGCGATGACATGTCAATTCTTTGAACGGATCCAAAAGACGCATCAGAAAGACGCAAGTAAACACGCATGGGCGATCACTCATCTGAATGCCGATGCAAACTATGTAATATCACAATTATCTCTGATAGCTGCGGGTTTGGGTCCGTTTAAGGTCTGAAAGACGGATCCAAACACGCATCTAATACCGTATGTTCACACGGACAGAACACACCATGTGAACATACCCTTAAAAACGATTGGAAAATACTGGTGAGATTCTACAACAGAATCCGACAGTATTGTATTTTTGCCGTGTAGACGAACCCTAAACCTCCTAAGCATGGATACAGCAATGGTTGCAGGCACCAGCATGTCGACATGGAGGCCAAGCCTTAAACTGAAAGTAATGGCCTCAATAGCGTAAACCACAGACCTTTAGAAAAGCAAATCTGTCAAAAGGAAAGGTATTTTTTAACATATGAAAGGTAAATACATAAATAGTTAGGATTTTTAAAGAAGGCCTGAACCATAGCGGCTCCTATCAGTTGTACTATACAATTAGAACCTCATAAAAGCCAGAAGAGATGGCACAGATGTAGTCACATGGGTGCTAACACTAAAAGCACCCAAAATGCAATTCAAAAAGCAGTTTATTCTAACAATCTACATAGGGATGTAACAGGGGATCCTTGTTTTGGCTTTGTACCCCGTTTCCCCGAAAATAAGACAGTGTCTTATATTAATTTTTTTGCTCCTAAAGACGAGCTAAGACTTCTTTTTAGGGGATGTCTTATCTTTCCATGAACAAGAATTCACATTTATTGTTGAACAAAAAAAAAAATCAACATGTATTAATATGTATAAAAAATGCACTGTCTTATTTTCGGGGGATGTCTTATTTTCAGTGAAACAGGGTAGCATTCTCCAATGGCATTAGTGAAAAATCTGTTGCGATGTGTACTGTCTTCCCTCATGTATGAACATTTTCCCAAACGCTAATGAACGATCTTAAAGGGGTTGTCTCACTAAATTGATTCATTTTACTTCAGTCCTGTTTTCTTGGTTTCATTTTGAATTCAGGGGCGCGTTTACTGGCTTCTACTGGGCTGCAGTAGAAGCCAGGTCTGTAGCTATAGCAACCAGTGCTGGCAGCCTATAAGGAGAGATCAAACAGGTCTGTAGCTATGGTGACCTGAGGAGCTGATGCAGCCCATACAAGTGGGGATATCTCAGAATAGGTAGGATACTGTCAATGGACATATATTGCAAAGTCACTTGTATTTACAAGATCTTTAACATAAAAAGCAATCCTTGTAGCGAGACAACCCCTTTAACTTTTATAAACTCCACATTATTAAGCCAATATTTATGCACCATAAAATATTCAATAAATAGGTTTTACCATTTCCAGTTACTTGTGTCAAGTTTGAAACATTTTAGCCCCAGAGATTTATAAAATCCAGACCAGATCACTACAATACTCAGAGTTACCAGTAAAATTAAAGTGGACCCTAAATGGACACTAATGCGGTGTCTTGACATAGCAGTTTTATGGTGGAAATCCCCATTGGACATTTGTTGCACTTTACAGTACGATACAACTGGATGGCTTTCTCTAATCTGCATTCAAGAATTTTGGATATTTGTCATACAGTTTATGGCATATTGAAATCTGCCCCATGTCCATGTTTTTGTGAATTTTCTGCAGTTTAGTTGTTGAATTTCTCTATGGAGTTCAATGGGAAAGTCAAAATCCGCCATGCATATCCAAAAGCAGTGTATTGCTGTAGACTTTTCAGCAGAATCCGCACCTGCAGATATTATTTTCCTTTTTCTTAGCAAAATCTGCACTGGCATATTCACACCATGTGGTACGGTGTTATTTTGCGGATTGTTCTGCAATGACTGCATTCCAAGCACGGAGTAAGATTCTGGTATGCTTATAGGTGAGCAGAGATGTATCAAAAGTAGATTTTTTTAAAAATTAAATATATCCTAATTCTGAGTTAGTTACAAAGAGCTTCTCTTGCTCTGGAGAACCTGTTTTGTATTACAGAAAACCCAATAATTTTTAATGAACAATGTGTAATGCCTTATTCCTCATGATGGCACTACGGGAAAACTGAACACTTAAAGAGGTTTTGCCACGTTCTGATTTCATACCTCCTGTATCCAGCTCTTTAGCTCTGTGTTCTAAGAAGGAGGCATGTGCAATTTGTTTGAATTGCATATCATGTGACCCTGCAGGATGACATCACCAGACTTTTCCGCTCTCTAGTCAAAGAAAGGTCTGTTTATGTAGATAATTGTAAGTAGCTACATTGTAGCTCAGAGGTACCATTTTTGCTTTACAGCACAAGGGTCCTTGGTTCAAATCCCTGCAGGACGTTAACCTGTGGATTTTTTTTTCCTCTTGATCAATGCACAGACCTCATTGAGATTTCTTTTTTTTTTTTTATTTGCACTGTTTGACTTATAACTAACTACTCCAAAGGATGGGAGCAGAGTGACAGCACCCGGGATTTCAACTCTCAGGTAGCACTCACTAGCTACCTGAGAGTTGATGTCTGAGCTTGTCTGACCAGGACTGAGGAGCTCACAGCCCTGGTCGTATGCCCTGGAGATGTGCTGTAAACAATGGATCACTATCAGCAAATCCAGGCGCATTACTGCTGGAGCAGGTAGACCAATATAAAAGTGGTTTACCTGAGCCAGAATTGTAGCTAGAAAGCGCTAACGCTCTGACCTGCAGTAGCACTGGTTCATAGAGTCACGCGCGTTCTACACTACAAGTGCGAGCCATTAAACTGGCGCCTGGGCGCCAAAAATCCTACATGTCGCCTTTATTGCCAGGTTACAGACCGCAGACCTGCATCTTCTAGCAGGGTACACTCTATAATTAGTACTGTTAAAGGACCCTTCTAACAAGTAGGGCTGTTAAAAATGGAGAACCACTTTAGAAAAAAGGCCCCATTCACATCACATACCTTTCCACTGTTTATTGCATCTGCCAGAACACCATGGAAAAAACATATCCCGATGGCTGTAATGGGGCTATTTAGATCTATGGAGCAAAAAGAGTCTAACTTGGACTATGTTTCTCCTACGGATTTATACGCTTTGTATATTGGACACAAAAGAATGGTGCACCACGCTTTTGTGTGATGTACAAAGCGTATAGGTTGGGCAAACAGGACATAGTTCAATTCTGACTACATCATCCCTACTGACATCTATGGCCCCATCACAGCTCTGCCGTGGTACCGGTTGAGATAATTTTTTTTTGTTGTATCCTGATGAATACCACAAACGAGGGCAAGAAACAAGATGTGAATGAGGCCTAAGAAAAGTGCCTCTGAAGCAACACTATATTGACCCACAGAATACAATCATGCTTGAGAACATGCACATTTTTTTAATTTAGGTGTAAAACTGGTTTAAGTCTGTCACAAAAAAGCATTAAAGGGGTTGTCTCGCTACAAGGATTGCTTGTTATATTAAAGATCTTCCAAAAACAAGTCACTTTGTAATATATGTCCATTAACAGTGTCCTAGCTATTCCTAGATATCCCCTCTGTATGGGCTGCATCAGCTCCTCAAGTCGCCGTAGCTACAGACCTGTTTGATCTCTCCTGATAGGCTGCCAGCGCTGGTCACTATAGCTACAGACCTGGCTTCTACTGCAGCCTAGTGGTAGCCAGTAAACACAGCCACTGAATTCAAAATGAAACCAAGAAAACAGGACGGAGGTAAGATGAATGAATGTAGTGGGAAAACCCCTTTAATATGACAGCAACCCGTCCTAATAAGATAATTAAACTGCCACCAGCCCCATTCACAGTGATGGCTTTCCTGCAGGACACTGGGCGATATGATACCTTCAGCTCTTAAAGTCTAATTTTTTCATTTCTCTGGCTGTGGATAGGGTTACATGTGCTGCCTTCTGGGGGAGCCTTCGGGGCTGCAGACTGTGTGAACAGTGAAATTACAGAGAGTTTGCAACATACCTGCAGCAGTTTTCAGCCATCCCTGGTTAACAAGTTGCTTCCTCATAAATCAGTAATGTGGTTACTTTGTGTAAATGTTATTTTTAACAATGCCTTTAATATAGTATTAATTATGATCTGTTCCATTTAATAAGTGCTTGTTCTAAACGTGCGAGGTTATGTAACAACTCCCACACATGGAAAATGGAGGGGAATTCATCAAATGTTCCATACTTCTTGGCTTTTAGAGGCTTTGCCGCAGCAAATGAAACTAAGAAAAAAAAAAATAGCCGCCACTTCCAATGGCTACATGAGCGCGGGCATTGTGTAATGGGGATCCAAGCTGAGTCAGGTTTACTTCTTTGAAAACGGTGCCAACCTAGCAAACACAAAATTAGCTCCACCAGTCTGTTCTCACTTCAGTAATTTTCCCAGTGTACAGTAATAAAGTTCCAGAAAAGTGCATGACTAAAAGGAGATTTAACCACTGAGATTCAGAACGGCATTTACTGTACTTTTATGTAGAACTGCATTAATATTGACAACACAGCAGGTGCTAGAAACGGACGTCCATAGCTTATAAAAGTGCTGTTAGGGTCCGTCCACACGGCATGGTTTCTTGGTTGGATTTTCAGGTGGTTTGCAGATTTGGAAGCAGTCTGAAAACCGACAAGAAAAATCCCCATAGACTTCAATAGAAAATCTGTTCAGTAGTCTACACTGAACGGATTTTCAGCTGCTGGCTGAAACTTGCACAATCTTCCGCCTGGTTTTTGGGCAAAAGGTGTGCGATTCAATAGTT
Organism: Phyllomedusa bahiana; assembly: GCA_025379985.1. Classification (NCBI taxonomy): domain Eukaryota; kingdom Metazoa; phylum Chordata; class Amphibia; order Anura; family Hylidae; genus Phyllomedusa; species Phyllomedusa bahiana. The sequence goes on along the minus strand of JAODAL010008878.1, from coordinate 46,287 downwards.
ATGGGGGACGGAGCTGTCCCCTAAAACAATACAAAAGACTGTAAAATACCAGCTGGATTCTTACGCAGAATCTGACAGACATTTACAAATGCCATGTGCAGAGGCGTAACATACAGCTCTTTGGCCCCAGTGCTAAATCTATGGTCGGGCCCACACCTAACCATGTACCACCTATACTACTGATGTCTTCCTATGTTATGGAGGGCCCTTTGGGCCCCCACAGCCTCCAGGGCCCGGTAGTGACTCTTACCTCTGCACCCCCTATAGCCATGCCCCTGGCTGTGTGGCCGTACCCTTTAGTGTAATCTAGTAAGGCTCTATTCACACTGTTTTGTGTCCAATCACCAGGAAAGCCCTGGTGTACACAGTAAACCTATCCCACCAGGGGCAAAGCTTAAGAGCCCTTTTACACGGCACAGGACAAATACCAGTTGGTTTATCCGACCGGTATTTGTCCGTTTTTTTGTGCCGTGCACACGGCTGCGGGAGGACGGCTTTTCCCCCTTCACATTCACTTGTTCATATTCCGTCCGAAAACCGGACAGAAGAATGAACATGTAGAATGTTTTTCGGGCGGCCAGCGGTTTTGAAAAACCACCGGGCAGAAAACCTGCGCAGTGGGGACTGCTGCACGGGTTTTCCATAGAGCCCCATATATAAAGTTTGTGGCCGTTTTTTCAGACTGTTTGAAAAAACCAAAAACCGTCTAAAAAACCGTCCGCAAACCGGTGCCATGGGGACATACCCTAAGGATCATGGTCCCAGGTGCAAAATTATCAGCTTGGGTCCCCTTTTCTCCAGTCAGCGGTCCTTACGGCTGTGAACAGGTTCCCTACTTGCACTGATGGATCCTTGCGGTGTAATGTGCCATGTAAAATTAATCCTAACTGAAGGGGTTGCCCTGTGAAAGACAATTCATTTGAAATAGAGTCAGACTGCAAGAAAAGAAGAACCTTGCTGGTTGTCTAGCACGCAGACCATGCTCATGTAAATGGTTACGAATGGTCTGACATGACACTTGGGTGCCTCTCACCTCCCTTAAACGTGCCTGGAGTTGGGTAGCATTCATTGTTTACAATGAAGCAGTCATCAGTGTGTGATGTAGCCAAGGGACGTACACTTCTTTGACTTTCTGTGACTCTTCCAGTCTCTCTGATACAACCTGCTGCTGACACGAAGCTCAGTGGCCACTTATGTCTGAGAGCATCCTGCATAAAGCACTACAATGGCAAGGTACTGTTGATCATTTTTTGATGATTGTAAGGTGTTATCTTGGTCTCATGACGTTAGAATGTGGACAGCATGATGACGAGGACTGTTTAAATCTCAATTCACATTGATCCCCTAAATTTATTGGGCGATTCAGGGATCAAACACTTGTTGTGACTTTTCCCATTAAGCTCCTTGTTAGAGATCAGCAAGTTGTTTAAAGAGTACTGAAACATTTAACAAGTGCTACTAACGTTAAGAGATGGGCTCACTGATTTAATTTAAAAAAAAAAATATATAAATAAAAAAATTTTTATATTCATTCTGAGATTTCAGCCAAAAGCCAAATATCCCTAACGTTTTGTGAGTAGTATATGAGACCCTACGATGCAATACTGTGGGGAATAGGACCTGTGGGTCCCCTTGGCTCAGGAGACGGTATAGGTGACCCTCCTATAGCTCAGCCACTGCTTAGACCCCAATACCTGGTTTATGTTCTAGTGCTATACGTTGGAGTTTACATTTATTTTCTAGGCCAAGTGCCGTATACCATGCAATTCAATAGAGCTAGGCACAGTAAAAACATATGCCGTAAGGTATTCATGGGTGTCTATGTATGACAGATGCCACCAGGTAGCATCTATTAGAGCTATCTGTAGGAGAATCCCCAACATGAAGCTGGGATGAAGATGATGCAAGACGCAGTGTGAGCTACGGGACATAACGTAATGATCAAAGGAGCTGACACTTTTGTAAATTACGGTATCGTGCACAGAAAACACCATAAAACTGCATGACAAATTTACGTAAGAGACTTTAAGTTCAGTGTCTCCTTATAGAGTCAACCCATAAGATCTGGCTTATGAAGACAAAATGCAGTAAAATCATGTGTAAAATTCAATTTATAGCAAGAAGATACTAAAAAAGAGAGTAGGCCAGTTCTTGTTCTAACTTAAATCAAACCTAGTCATTTGCGTCTTTACAATATATCTCCCATTTATTTTGGAGAGTATGGTGCACTATTAAATTCAATACTTTTGGAGGAAAAAAAAAAAAAGCAGATTTGATTGTTTTTGCACACGCTTGGACCCCAGAGTGAATTAAACACTACAACTAGGAGTATTAGTTTGCAGGATTTCCTTCCATGTTTGTACGAATCCAAAAAGGAACAGAAGACACTGGGGTAAACCTATGCATAAACGTACAGGTTAAATAGGCAGAACATGGGAAGGGGCTTGTTGCGAGAACAAGGATTAGGCCGGGTTCACGTTGCTTTTTCTTGATTACATTTAGTGTGTGGAAAGCCCCTGATGTTCATGCTATACTCATACAGGTCTAGTAGGAGGAGACCAAAATAGGGGGCTTTTTGCCTTCTGGCCTGTTAACCCCTTCAGATCGCAACCATTCAGGGCGCATCCCCACAGCAATGGACAAATACCGGCCGGTTTGCCGGCCGGTATTTGTCCGGTTTTGCGGCCGTCCCCACGGCGGGGACGGCTTTTCTCCGCGATGAGCGGAGAACAGCCTTCCCCCTCCCATTAAATTGTTCATATTCGTCCGGAAACCGGACGGAAGAATGAACATGTTCAATGTTTGCCCCCGGGCCCGGGGCGGGCAAAACCGTCGGGCGGAAAACCCTTGCAGTGGGGACTGCTGCAAGGGTTTTTCCATAGAGCACAATTGTGCTCATTTTCGGACGGTTTTTCAGGGGTCTGAAAAACCGCAAACCGCTGAAAACCGGCCGAAAACCCGTGCCGTGGGGACATGCCCTTACAGATTTTTGGTTTTCGTTTTCTCCTCACTGCCTTCCAAAAGCCATAACTTTTTTCTATGTGCAATCGAACATGAAAAAAAAAAATGCAACTGCGCCATGTTTGTGAGGGTTTTCATGGGGTCCACTTTTCGGTATAAATGATGTGTTATCTGTATTCCGCAGGTCAGTACGATTTCAGCGATACCAAATTTGTTGAGGTTTCACTATGTTTTAGTAGTCTAAAAAGAAAAAACTTTCAATATTTTTAATTTTTACCATTTTCTGTGACAAATAGCTTTCTTTTATTTTTTAGTCTTTGGACCCGAGCCAGGGGTCATTTTTTTTTGCGGACTAAAGTGTAGTTTTTACTACTACCATTTTGGGATACATGCAATTTTTTATCACTTTTTAGTCAAATTTTTTGGGGATGTGAAATGACCGAAAAAAACGACAGTTTAGGAGTTTGGAATTTCTTTCCTTCTGTAGTGTTTAGTGTATAGGATAAATTATGTCATATTTTAATAGATCAGCGTGGTGTAATAGGGTGAACATACACGACAGCTAAGAAAGCCTGCAAGAGGCTTCTGTCTGCCATCACCGTGCGATTATGCAGTGGAGGGGCCAATCAGGAGAGGAATGGTGCCCATTGATTTGCAGGCCACGGACAGTACGGTGTCTAAAGTGTTAACAGTAGGGACAAGAGCTGACTCTGTTACCTGCTATTAGCCTGCTCCCTACACCCTTTACGCCATTTGGATGTATGGGTACATCCAAATGTGTGACAGGACTAATATACTGCAAAACATTTCAAGGACCACTCCGTTTTTTTTTTCTCTTTAATTAGAAATTGTTTCTATTCCCCTTTTTTTCGAAATCGGTTTTGGGTTTCTTCTTTTAAATTTTGAACCACAGCGTTCCCCAAATACCCAATCTAAAACACCATAAAAGATTAAGCATTCCCTGCAGGCTTAAAACCATTTTTTCAAATTGGTTAGGTATTTTCATACCAATTCCTGATGCTATAGAAAGTTACCTTTCATTACCGCTTTTGGAATTTGGGGGACCCTTTCTTTAAGAAGGAATAAGAGTAAGTATTCTTCAAAAATTGGAAACCCCCAATAATTAAAAAATCTTTGAATAAATACTTAATATAATTTCCTGTTAAAACCCACTTTTTTGGACCAGGGGGGAAAAGGTAAACCCCCCTATAATGGAACCAAATCCCCGCTAAACCGGGAGGGGAAGAGGGGGGGGGGGGGGGGGGGGGGGGGGGGGGGGGGGGGGGGGGGGGGGGGGGGGGGGGGGGGGGGGGGGGGGGGGGGGGGCGGGGGGGGGCGGTGCGGGGGGGGGGGGGGGGGGGGGCGGGGTCGGGGGCGGGGGGGCAGAAAATTTTTTAAAAAATTTACAACCTTGGGGGGAAAAAACAAAAAGGGGGTTTTTTTCCCCCCAAAATCCAACTGGTGGGCCCCCAGCAAACCCCCCAGTGACACTTTTCTTATAAAGGGGCCCAAAGAAAAGGCCCCAATGTTTTTTCCCCTTTGCAAAAATTTTTGGGGAAAAGGGGGAAAAATGACTCTTTCCCCCCGCTTTCCTCCCTCCCTCCCCCTTTCCCTTTTGGATTTTTTGGGGGTCTCCAATTGGGTAAGGGATTTATTATTTTAAAACTTTAAAATTTTTTTTTTTTAAAAAAAATTGTTTCTAGGTGCACAGGAGTGCCAGTAAATTTACTTACCTGTAACTGAATACAGGATTTCTCACTGCTGCCACTAGGTCATGTGACCTGTACTCTGAGTTGCCGAATCACACAGCATGGTTGTGTGACCCAGAAGTGGAACTCTCAATGGGAGACTCAAAGCCAGCCTCATAGAAATGCATTGAAAGACAGACTTCCTGTCAGGACTAAAAGCTGAGTGTTCTTCAGCTAATTAGGTTACGTGACTGTTGCATCAGCCAGAATTCCTGTATTTAGCTACAGGTAGGCAAAGTTACTGGAACTACAGTGTATCAAACAGCAATTTGTAATGAACTAAGGGGGTAAAAAAACAAACTATAATGGTCCTTTAAGTATGGTATAGCCTAGTATGTTATTTTCATAAATAGCATAGACAAATAGCGTTAAAAAAATCTGTTAAATAAATACTATATTATATTATAGGTGGCATCTGTTAAAAGCAGGCTCGGACTGACCCAAGGGGGAACAGTAGAAACCCCTGGTGGGCCGGTGAGTATGGCAGACCTAGAGTTTCTCTTAAACAGCATATACAACCTTGGGAGAGGAAGAAAGGCAGAGTATAAGGGGCATGTACAGTAGCTGTAGGGTGTCCCCCAGAATCAACTACACTGGTGGACCCCCCAGAATCCAATTCCCCCAGTCCGACACTGGTTAAAAGTACATGTCATAAGCTCTTCAAAAGCTTTGATGTTCACAGTAAACAGATGCCTCCCAGTTACATTCGTCATACATAGGCATCCGTTTAACAGATATGCCATTAAAAAGCTCACAACGTATTCATTACACAGATAACATATTAGCCTATGGGTGACAAATGTCTCTTAGCTATAGCTATGACTGACTATGCGGTGAAACATACCGCTGTAGAATCCACTGAAAACGACTTATGGCTGAAAATTCCTCTACAGAGGATTTTTACTTTACAGAGGAAGCGTTCGGTTTGGGGGCAGGTTAGCTCCATATCAATGGGCCTAACCTGTGTCAGTCCTGCCGGAGTGTAATCCAACAAGGATCTGCTCAAAAGAGTTCTTTTTTCTTTGCGCCATAGGTTAGAAATCTGAAGTGTGGAAGTCCGTGCTGTGGTCCACTGTGTAAACTACAGCACGGACTGGACTTTTAAATCAATGGCTGTTGGATTCCACAAGAATTTTAATGAGCAGTCCAATACGATATCCATGTAAAATTCCTTGTTAAAAAAAAATCCGTTGGGTGAACTGACCCTTAGACTAAAACCACAACCAAAAAAGAAAAAAAAAAAAAAACATTAATCTTACATATTGTCCCTTAGGGTGAGTTCACATGGCGTCTTTGAGGCGCATGACGGCGTGTACTGTATGCGCCGCTATACGCCGTTTGTTTTAGAAGTATGTGCTGGCCAGTGCGCACTTTTAAAACGCTGTGTGCTGGATTCCATAGACATGCCGGGGAAAACGGCAGGTAATCACATCTCTCATTGACAGCTATGAATTACCGTATTTGCAGGGCGTACTGCAGAGCAAAGGCGCTGTGTGAACATAACCCAATCTCTGCCCATGCATGAATAAGGGTATCTTTCCTAAATATGTACCTAAGCTTAAATACCACTACTAAAACATTACTTTAGTCAAGGGTTTAGCAATAGTAGAACATGTTGATGTCTGAACCTTACCACTGGTCGAATTCCATTGAAAAATGTAATAAAAAACAAATCTAAACATTTTTCTTATAATATTTCTCCTAGACGCAGCATAACATTAAAACAAGCACAAGAGTAGACAGTCATGTTATTTCACCAAAATTTGGCATAGCCAGAGAAAAGCCTGTGCAGCATATAATGATTTTGTTAAAACTGACTCCCCAGCTTTGCCCCACCAACAACTGCGGGCGTTTGGTCAGTGAACCGTACCTCATGATTTAAAGGGGTTGTCTCGCTACAAGGATTGCTTTTTCTGTTAAAGATCTTGCAAAAACAAGTCACTTTGTAATATATGTCCATTAACAGTGTCCTACCTATTCTGAGATATCCCCTCTTGTATGGGCTGCATCAGCTCCTCAGGTCACTATAGCTACAGACCTGTTTAATCTCTGGTTGCTATAGCTACAGACCTGGCTTCTACTGTAGCCTAGTAGAAGCCAGTAAACACACCCCTGAATTCAAAATGAAACCAAGAAAACAGGACTGAGGGAAGATAAATCAATGCAGTGAGACAACCCCTTTAAGGAACATTGCTTTAGCCATGTTAACAGCAAACGCAAAAGATAGAAGAAGTCATAAAGGAAAACTCCAGGTGATCTCTAGTGTTATAAACCTCCTACAATACATATAATATAAAGCAAACAAACGTAGTCATTTACTATGAAGTAATTTGCAGAACAACTGTATATGCACCGTTAACGTCATTGGTCAAATAACAATGACTGTAGTAAGTATGCTACTCCTAGTAAACCAACCAATCCACTGAGGAAATCTTGTTAACCTAAGTGGCTGATGACTATGTTAATAGGTAATATAAACCATTCATTTCCTCCCACAAAGAATTACTAGGAAATATAAATTCTCGAGTTGTACCAATATATCCAGCTAATCCTTAGGCTAAGCTCACATCAGCATTGTGATTTTTGGCTTCTGTTCCAAAAATCTGAAAATAATGGTGGTTTCTAATTAATTACATGATGGATACAATCAGGAGTCAATGGACCCCATTGATTATGAAGGGATGTGTTGGGTTACTGTCATTTTACTGGACAAAACAGAGCAGCATGCCATGCTATATTACCAGACCTTTTTGATGGAATCCACCAAGAAGGCTAGTCACTGCAAGAGAATTACAAAGGAACCCTATCTAAAATTTAACTTTTATTACATATACTCATTAAAATAGAAAAATTTGTTAAGCCAGAGAAAAGTTCAAAAGAAATTCAAACCATATATAAATACCCAAGAGGAGGTATGCAAACATCTCATAAATCTAGAGTATTTTATAAACCCAATGAGGGATCCATTATCCAGTGTTACAAATCATACAAGACTAACCCTATGGTACACCCTTTCATTTCCCTCAAAAGGGTGGAGGGTTCGCCCCAACAAGGGCGGCCCCACCCATAGGTGGCTCACCCTCTAAAATCCCTAGATTCCTCCCTATAACCAATGGAAAATACCACATAAAGATATACAATATCACCTCACCACCAATTTATCGTACTTTCAAATGACAATCCATGAAATAGGACCTGTACTGGTGTAGGTTCAATGTACTGATGTGAATCCATCAAGAAGGCTCATAACAGAACCTTCATCACAGATATGGACTTCGTTATATACCGATTTCTCCCGAATATTCGTAAGGCCGCTAACATAGCTCCCAAAAAGAAGTTGTGGTTTAGCAGTCTAGTACTTTAAAATAGATGTATCCCTCTACAACTAGGCAGATTAATCATTCAGGAGCCCAGAGAACCTGCAAGGTAATGTTCATGGATGCAATAATCAATAGTTTTGGTTTTTTTTTTTTTTGTTTTTTTTTTTTGAATACTTCTTCTAAAAAGTGGTACCTATAAAATAGAAGCTTTATTATGAAGATTTATTTTTTAGATTTTAAATGGGTAAACTGGTTGGGGAAAAAAAACAAACCAACTCATAAAATAAAAACATGTATTAAAAAAAAACAAAAAAAAAACAAGCCTTCTTCACTGCTACCATTCGAGCACTGCCCTGGTTCCTGGTCCCGACACACAAGAAATATCAGTGGTAACAGTGGTAACCCCAGTGATTTGCTAGGGGGTTGTTCATAGCCATTTCCTATGTTTCAGAACCAAGTACAGGTAATCAGAGATCACCGAAGATCTAGAGTGTGGGAGATAGGGTGTGCACGCAAGACTTCTTTTTGACCAGTCTCCTCATTTAAGTTGCAAAAACCTTGGACCTGTGTCGGTTTCCAGCCCTATCTACTATTTTATTATACCAAGATCAAGGGGAGCTTAGATGCCTTTCTTGAAAAATATAACAGTCGGGAGATAGGACGTTGATCCAGGGATTTTCTGATTGCCATATTTGGGGTCCGGAAGACATGGAACAATTTTCATCCGCCTCATAGGATTTTTTGCCTTCCTCTGGATC